>SZWC01015677.1:42631-57478 GCA_023375785.1 Penium margaritaceum | reverse complement strand
CCCCCCCCCCCCCCCATTCACTTACAGGTCTGAATGACAACATTATGCACGAATGCAATATTATCATCCATCTCCCTATACACTCCCTCCATACACTCACAATATAGAACCCCCTCCTTCCAACATGAACTTGCACATTTGAAGAAAAACATTATATACCAGTGTACATGTAGCATTCATCTCCACATACACTACCCCCACACTCACCGCATAGGAACATTCCATGTCCGAAACTTCATGTAACCTTCATACATCATCATACTGAACTATGCATCCATATGATGGTGTACAAAATGACACTGATTAACCATACATCGTCTGAGTTGTGCTAGTCAGTCTCGTCCATCCCGCTGCACTGTGACAATGAAAGTGCTATGGCCATTGCTGACAATGACGGCGTGCATCACACTCGCACAAAGCACATCAATGTCGAGGATCACTATGTGCGTTCGTCTTTGCATGATGTGAACGTCAGCATTGTGTGGTTTGAGAGAGCACGGCACTTGGCTGACTTCTTGACCAAGCCACTGAAGCGTGACTCATCCAGGAAGGTTGTGAGTGCGGTCGGCATGCTTCCTTGATGTTCTCTTCCTCAACCTGACTGCTTGGTCTCTGTGCTCTCTGCCCACCTATGTGCACTGCGGTTGTGATTCATGGGAGAGTGTTGGTTTTCCACACTTCTCTCATTTGAACTTTTTTGTGTCCTCCCGGCTTTTATACATTGGCGTGCAGATGACCGACAACAAGACGCGACGCTGCTCAAGTGTCATCTGGTAGAACCGACGCACACTAAGGCCTACACACGGTTTGTTGGAGCCTCCTCCCTCCAACGTGCTCAGCTCTATCAGCACACCTCCTCGACAGTCGTGCCGCCAGCAGTCATTGTAGTTGCATATGTTGTCTGCATGTGTCCAGCATCGTGTCTGACTACACAATTCAGTTGCATCACCATGTTATGCCTAGGGTGCAAGTTTCATGATTTTTGGACACTATTGGTATCGGGGATTAGCGTAAATGCTGCCTGGGTTTGGGCAATTGTAAATCCTCATGGTTTTCTTTTCTAGCTGATTCTGAACGCACAATTGTGTTTGCAACATGCGTAACTTCTGATTGGCTTAGAAACTAAGTAACAAGCTCTACAGAGCTGAGGGGGAGCTAGAATTCGGAGGGGTCTTCCATTGTTTCTTATTCTCAGTTCTTAATAAGTCATTTCTAGTTTTCAGCTGTTGCATGTCGCTAACGCTGGCGCGCGCAGTTGTGTAGAGCTGCCGGGCATCTGTCGGGCCCCGCTACTGCGGGGCCGGCAGATGCCCGGGTAAGTTAAGAAAAACCCAAACCCTCCAATGTAACTAGGGGGCTTGTCGGATAGTGGGGAGGGGGAGATTTGCGAGATGCGGCGCACTCTATGATAGAAGAAAGAGGATCTGACGGGCCCGGCTACCGCGGGGCCCGGCAGATCTATCGAGCAAAACGATGGGTACCGTTGTATTTCAAACCTAGGATTTTTAGCACGGTGAAAATCCGGAGTATATTTTTAACAGTGGTCCTTACAAGTATTTCATGTATTTGGTGGATGTTATTGTCATTTTCTTGTCCAAGTGGCCCCACATTGTTTTTCTGCGAATATTTGGTATGGTGTACATTGGTTGCGACGACAGTGGGTATGCGGCAAAAGTACCCCAAAATAGTACTCTCGAATGTGCATGTCCTAAACTTCATGGATTTTATGAAGGTGCATCATTACAACACAAAAAACTTAAAAACTTTCAGGCATTCAATGAATTCTGAACAAATTTTCTAGTTCATTTATGTGAGAAATGTCCATTTCACTGTTAAGTGCATGACTACTGTACCAAGCGGAATGTAAGTGGTTCATGGGGATGAGGTGCGGGGCAAAACATGATTAAGATGTGTGGGAAAACTCCATCTTGTTAAGAATTAAGTGTACTTCGATGACAAGTGTCGAGTGAGTCAAGCACATATATATTTTTCCTAGAATGAGAATGAGGCATATGTTGTGTCTTCAACACTCATGCCGAGCGACGCATGCGAGGTCACACCGTGAGTGGCTGATTTGAGAGGCTCCGTCATGTTGGTGTGTGAGTCAAAGTGACCTCTGGACATGTTGTCACGGCTTGCAGGTATGCAAGGACACCTGATGTTACGCTGAACGGGGCGTAGATGGTGAACACGTAGATGTTGCGCGGCAAAACACGATTTAGAACTTAGGACACTTGAGCAATTCATCATTCGCAGTAATTGTACTTCGATGACAAGTGTCAAAATGACTGGACATGTTCATACAAGTGTTGAGTTATGAATGAAGCATAGTCAGGGTCGTTGGGTCCAATGTCGAGCGACGGGTGCGAAGTGGTGTCATGAGTGGTCAGATTTGTGAAGGTCTGCCGAGAAGTCAGGGATCTTAGAGAATTCACGGTGAAGATACACGATGCATATTTATGAATCCAGATTTGTTGTGATGCATCAAGAAGTTGACCGAAAGGTCGTGATACTTCTGTTTGTAGGTTTGCGATAGTGGTGAAACTTGTGAGAAGGTTCCAGAATATCCACTGAGGAAGGGGCAATTGGACAGTTTGCCCCAGGTCGTGAGAGTGAATATCGCCATTCTCGCGTCGCAATGGGCTGTTTCTGTAATAACAAAAATGCCCACTCGAGAAGATTAGGGACTCATGTACGTCTGGTCCATAACACTTCCCCCCTTTTAGGCGCGATGTCCCGGCGCGCGTATAGATGTGGCCTTGACTCGGCTGTAGTAGCCGTCGATGAGATGATCGACGACTCGGAGATTGTCGTAGGGTTTCAAGCTGTTATGCACGGCGTCATGGTCGTGCCACTTGAAGAGATGTTTTGCCGTGTTACTTTGTCATCGATGGCCTAGAATGTCCTCAATGACGTACTCCATGTCTTTGTCCACTTGAATGGGAGGTGGAGGAGGGACATCTCTGCTAGGGAAGTTCTTTCCACGATCTCGGTAGTGCTTGAGCATGCTGACATGGAACACCGGATGAACTTTCATGTTGTCAGGGAGTTTGAGTCGCACAACCAGAGGGATTTGCATGTGCTTGATCTCGATCGGTCCCAACCATCGCGCTTGAGCTTGGAACAGTCGGATCCACGGAGCTTGATGTTTGCTAAGCTGAGGAATTTGCTGCCAGCGGTGAAGATGTCGTCGCTACGATGTTGGTCAACCGCTCGCTTCATCGCTACGTGTGTTTGCAAGAGTTAACCGCGTTTCCTCCCAGACAGTGGTGAAGTCTCAACATTGAACCTCAACCACAGCAATGTTGCTGCGGCTTTGTACTCCAGCTAGTGTGGCAGGAAGTTTGCCATACACCACTTCAAATGGATTCTTTCCTGTTGCGGTGGAGACTACNCATGTGCTTGATCTCGATCGGTCCCAACCATCGCGCTTGAGCTTGGAACAGTCGGATCCACGGAGCTTGATGTTTGCTAAGCTGAGGAATTTGCTGCCAGCGGTGAAGATGTCGTCGCTACGATGTTGGTCAACCGCTCGCTTCATCGCTACGTGTGTCTTTGCAAGAGTTTACCGCGTTTCCTCCCAGACAGTGGTGAAGTCTCGACATTGAACCTCAACCACGGCAATGTTGCTGCGGCTTTGTACTCCAGCTAGTGTGGCAGGAAGTTTGCCATACACCACTTCAAATGGATTCTTTCCTGTTGCGGTGGAGACTACTGAATTATATGCGATCTTGGCGGTCAAGGGTTTTGTGCCCAATCCTTCCCATGAGGTTCGCATAGTGTTTGGAGTAGTTGTTTGAGTGTGTGATTTTTCCGCTTGGTGTGACCGTCCGTTTGAGGATGAAACGCTGTGGAAACTTTAATTCGATTGTCGTAGCGAGTTATGAGTTTGCACCAAAAATAACTTGTGAATGGACCCGTCTTTGTCACTTGTGATAGTTCTTGGTACACCGTGTAGATGTACAATGTTGTTTAGAGATAGTGGTGCTGTTCCCTCGGCGGTGACGATGGCCGTTGTCGGGATGAAGTGGGACATTTTAGAAGACCTTTTGACTACCACGAGGATGGCGTCATATCCCTTGGGTGTGACTTGTAACCTAGTGATGAAGTCCATGGAGATGTCTGCCCACGGTTATGTCGAAACGGGGAGCGGATGCAGAAGTCCGGGTGGCCTCATATGACGAGATTTCTTTCATTGACATATGTCGCGGGTTTTGTAGAAGTTGGCCACATCTGACTGCATCTTGTTCCACCAATAGTTTTTTGCAAGCTTCTTCAGTGTCTTGTCCTCTCGGAAGTGTCCACCTAGACCAGTGTTGTGGCATTCTTCGAGAAGCATGTGGCAAAGTTTTTTGTTCGAAAGAACAACTACTTGGCAAGTGAAGCGAGATTGCCAAAAGGGTGTGTCGAGCCAAAATTCGGTTTCATCATATCCGCCGTGCTGGTCGTAGCCTTGTGCGAACAATCGCTCGAGGTCGGGGTCTCGCTGTAGCAGTAGGATTGCCACGTCAGTCAATAAATCTGGTCGGCGGTTGCGTGCGTCCACCGGATTGGTTTTGCCTTGTCGGTACTCGATTTTGTACTCAAACCCAGACTCAAGGAACTCCATCCATCGGGTTTGACATCGGTTGAGGTTTGGCCGCGTCTTCAAATATTTTGATGTTTGGTCGGTGAGCACGATGCATCGGCGACACTCCAGGTAGTATCCCCACGTCTTGAATGCGTGCACGTCCGCCAACATCTATTTTTTGTGGACCACGTAGTTGAGTTCTGGTCCTTGCAGGTTTTGAGACATATAGGCGACCGGTTGTTCACCGTTACCATGATCTTGCAGAAGAATCACGTCAATGGCTTGGTCTGATGCATCTGTAGCCATGACGTAGTCGACTGTCAGATCGACTAATTGTAGGGCTGGCGCCGAGGTCAGAGCATTCCACAAATGCTTCTTGTTTGTTGTATTCCCATGGCCACTCATTTTCTTTTTGAGTGAGGTCAAAAACAGGCACTCACACTCGCGCGTAGTCCCACACAAATCGCTGGGAGTAATTGTAGAATCTGAGAAACACCTGAATTCTCTTAACGTTAGTCGGCGTCAGCCAAGAAGCAATTGTTGCCACCTTGTGTAGATCCATGGTGATCCGTTCACCGTTGATGACGTGACCCAAAACCTCAATTGAATGGAGACCAAAGTCACATTTCAAGAGTTTCCCTAAAAACTTCTCTCTTCGTAAAACTTCAAGAACTTTCGGAGATTTCCATCGTGTTGCTCTGGGGTGCGGCCGTACACCACAATGTCATCGAGGTACACCACGACAAAGTCATCAAGGTACGGGCAAAAAATATTGTTCATTGCCATATTGAATAAAGCTAGGGAATTCGTGAGTCCAAACGGCATGAGTGTGAACTTGAAGTGCCCGTAGCCCGTTCGGAATGCTATCTTTTCGGTGTCGACGGCTTCCACGCGTATCTGGTAATATCCACGGCATAAGTTGATTTTGCTTAAAATTCTGACTTCCTTAAAGTTGGTCAAAAAGTTCATCGGCTCGAGGGAGAGGGTAGAGGTTTTTGATACTATCGTTCAAAGCTCGGTTATCCACGCACATCCGCATGTCGCTAGCTTTACTTTTTACGAATAGTACTGGTGCGGCGTATGGTGACGTAGATAGGCGGATGAAACCTTGACCGAGCATCTCGTCGATCTGCTTTTTCAGCTCAGTCAGCTCATGATCGCTCATCGGATAGCCCTTCAAATAGTAGGTCTGCTTTCCGGCTTTGGTTTGATTTGATGGACGATGTCTCGCTACGGAGGTAAAGCTTTCGGGAGTTTGTCAGGGAAGATGTGCGCAAACTCCTCGATGAACGGTGCGAACTCTTCGAGTACCATCACGAATTTCATTGAAGCCAATGAGGCCGATGAGGTCGATGATGAGGGAGCTGCTGCCAATTCTACTTCTCCCATTTGCTTGAGATGCATGAGCCACGCACGAGTTCCTCATTGAATGTAGTGTTTGGCCACGTTAAACCGTATTGACTGGATAGGTTGTCACTTTTCAGCTTCCACAACTTCCTCTGCTACTTCCACCTATACTGGTTCTTTGTCGGCTTTTGTCCCGCTCGTGGAAGTTTTTGTTTACCGCCGTCAATATCCACGTAGACGTTGCTGCTGTTCCAGTCGGCCTACGGATTATTCTAGTACAGAAAATGTTGTTCAAGGATGATGTTTTGATGGCTCATTGGACAAGACCTCCAAACCATTTAATCTCCAAGATCTCCCACTTGCAGTCGTAGTGGTTTTTGGAGTCTCCACATCTATAGTCTCAAGTTGACGGCTTTTCCTTCACACACCCCTGGTTCAGTTTGCAGACCCAGCTTGCAAACCATGTCGTTGTTGTGGAAGCTATGTAAAGCTCCTCCATCCAACAGTTCCGGTACCAGTCTGTGACTTCTGCATCCTCGAGGCTGAACTTTTAGCGGTATCGCCAGTTTGTCGCCCTCATACCCCTAGTCAAACTATGTGATCTCAGAAACCCTCTACTGCGATGTAGGCCATTCAGATGGAGGATTGTTCGGCACAGATCGCTCCCCACGTGCAAGAGTTCTGCCTTCTACTCCCGCCCTTTTCCGTTTCCCAAATCATTTTTTTGCGACTTCCCTCCCTTTTTGGTCTGCTACTTACTTCGACAATTGGGAGTGATGTGTTTGCCTTTTCCGCAGTTGTAGCAAGTTTCCGTGTCTCTCTCGCTGACGGTATTAACTTCCATCGGAGTCGAGGAGTGTGTGGACTGGTTTTTCCATTCCCATAATCATTGTGGTGGTTAGGAGGTTGCCAACCGTAGGATTCCTAGATTTGGGCATTGTAGTCGGCGCTGTCGATTCCTTCTGCTACTGCGATCATCCGCGGAAAGTTTTTCTCGATGCCGAAATTAGCAATCACTCGCCGGATATCTCGCTTGAGGTCGTTGTTGTAGTGAAAACAGAGTTCGTCGGGGGCGATGTCTACTCTGCTGATCATCTTGTAGAATCTCCGTGTATAATCTGCCACATAAGACTTCTGACGTAGATGTTGGAGCTTGTACTGTGCATCAGAGTTCTCGTTCAGCCGTCCAAAGCGTGCGAGCATCGCGCACAAAAATTTGCTCCAGTCAGTTGGTGGCATTAGCGCGTCTTGCCACTGTGGGTTGATCTGCTCTAAGGCTACTGTGAGCCGTTGATGATGCTCCGCCGGTCTCCTGCTGTCTTTGGATGGTCTTTAGGTCAGACTACCAACTTAACGCTGTGCCATGCAAAAGTGCAGCCGCGAGGTCAATTTTCTTTTGATCGTCGTTGACCCTAGCAGCGGTGAAGTACACCTTTGAAATCCTCAACCACATCTGAACTGCTGGTCCTTTTGAGTTTACAGGATCGAGCAGTTCTAGTGGAGCAGGACGAGTTTTTGGGTTCGCTCAAGAGTTGCGAATTTCTCTTGACGAGCACCTCTTCACGCGTGCTTGTGTTGAAAAGGGCCTCCATTGCGGCGTTGAGCTGTTGGAGCATGCGGTTGTTAACTCCTCCCGGTGTGGAGATCCTATTCGCCAGTTCCTCGTTGATCCATGCTTGTCGTCCAGTGCCACCTGTCGTTCTCGCAGTCGTTGTCGAGGCTGTTGGTAGGGATGGCTGGTTTATCGCTGTCAGGTTCGTGACCGGATTGGTCGCCCAAACCGGAGGGCTTGTCCCAGCTGCTGTAAAGCCTGCAACTCCAGTTTGCTGTCGCTTCAGGATTTGAGTGGATTGGTACGTTCTGCCCCTTCCATCACCAAAGTTGTCATCGAAGACCCGTTTTTGGTCGTCGGTTGTGCTCGCTTGCCTCATGTCGTTGTCGCGAAGTCTGCAAAGTCTTGACGTGCGAGATGCGCTGAAGACTTGTGCAAGGTAGTCCTCCAGATGATTAAAGTAGTCAGATGCCTTTTCAACATCGCAACACTCTGATACCAAGTGTTACACTGAACGGAGCGTAGATGGTGAACAAGTAGAATTTTTTAGGCAAAACACGATTTAGAATTTGAGACACTGGAGCAATTTGTCATTAGCGGTAAATGTACTTCAATGACAAGTGGCAAATGATTGAACACATATTTACAAGTGTTGAGTTACGATTGAAGCATAGGCGGGATCGTTGGTCAATTTTCTATCGACGCGTGCAGAGTCAAGTCGTGATTGGTCGGATTCGAGAAGGTCCGCCGAGAAGTCGGGGATCTTCAAGAATCAACAGTGAAGATATGCGATGCATAATTGTAAATCCATATTTGTAGTCATGCGTCGAGAAGTTGACCAAAAGGTCATGACACTTCTGTGCGTAGGCTCGCAAGAGTGGCCAAAGTTGTCAGAAGGTTAAAAGATATCCACTGAGGATGGGTCTGTTGGCCAGTTTGCCCTTGGCTGATGGAGTGAACATCGCTGTTCTCACGACACGATGAGCTGTTTGCATAGTAACAGAAATGCCCACTCAAGACGATGAGGGACTTGTGTACGTCTGGTACGTAACACTTGACTCCTACTTTGATAGCGTCAGCACCAGTTGGCGTGCCCTCGTGTACTCTCCAGGATTTTCTCGGTGACCACCTCTCTGGGCCCATTTAATTAGTGGCACTGTCCTTGTACGTTCTTGGTCTAATTGCTTCGAGTTTTTGTTTCTGCACCTGACACATCTTTGAGACGGTCGTTTGGACAACCAAGGAGCCCGTAAGCCTATCGGGTTCCATCCTGCTGTTGTT
The DNA here is from genome assembly GCA_023375785.1 of Penium margaritaceum. NCBI lineage: Eukaryota > Viridiplantae > Streptophyta > Zygnematophyceae > Desmidiales > Peniaceae > Penium > Penium margaritaceum. The sequence goes on along the minus strand of SZWC01015677.1, from coordinate 48,728 downwards.
TTGGAACTTGCCTCTGGGTTAACCTACTTTCTGATTGGTTGGTTGGACTTGCACTCTTAGTTGCACGCACGTGGGTAAGACTAGACCTATACACTTGTTCGTTGCTTTCAAGCTCATGTTTACATTTTCAAGTGTATCTTCACTGTCTCTCCACCTTTTGAAGCGTCCTTGGTTGCGCTGTGTTCTGTGTAACACACCCTCTAAAACTGAACGTTGCTGTGGGTGTTTCTTATTTCCTCAAGGTATGACAGCAGTAGAGAGACACGGCCTTTTCTTCCCACCACACAGCACACAAAAGCAAAAACTACGGCATCTAGGTTGGGCCAGACTGGGCTGGGTGGGGCGTAGAGGTCCTAGCGATGTGGAGGTACTAAGCCGAGGGCTCATGTCACGTAGTCCTCTGGCAGAGCCGGAGGCTGAAAGCTGCCAAAATGCTTTCAATAGCTTCCCTTTTCGTGGTTGCCTTCTTGCCAAGAAAGTGCAAGAATTTTGGTGGCTTAGGCCATCTCCACTGCATCAGAAAGCGCGGCCACTGTAGGAGCTATGCCTGGCTTCCTCCGTCATAGCATGTGCAACCACACTTAGCATCACCAACGGTAGTAGCAGCAGGAGTAGTAGCTGTTACGAGAGCAGCGGTGGGGTCGCCAACCCCCTGGCTGCATTACATCTTAGTGTAGCATCCAGAGCAGCCACATTAGCAGCAACAACTGCAACAACAGTAGTAATAGCCGCAACAGTAGAAGCAGCAGCCACAGCAACAGCAGCAGCTGCACTTGTATCATAGCAGCAGCAGACGCACAGTAGCCACAACTGTAACAACTGCAGTAGCGACAGCCCCATTCATAGCAGTAGCTACAATAACAATTGCTACATTAGCAAAAAATTACAGGAATAGCAACTACAACCACATTCAATAGCATCAGCATCTGTAATAGCAATAGCGAGAATGACAACTGTGCTTGCCATTGCCGGCCAAGCTCTTTAGTCGGCGAAAAGCTACTCTGTAGCTTCCTGCGCCCGCCTGTTGACGGGCTCGATCAATGACCTTGTTGATTGACGAGCTTGTCGATGTTTGAGCTCATCGACTGGTGGGCTCGCTACTTGACATTCCACATTTTCTACAAGCAAGGGTCAAGCGCAGCCTCCCAATAAAAAAGAACAGAAAGAACTTAGTGGAGGAGAGGCAGTGAGCCTCTTTTCCCCTCGCAGATCCCGGATGATCCAGGTCTAGCCCACACTGCCGACTTCTTCTCGGTGGCTTCCATTTTCCATTATTTCCTTTTTTCCTTTACTTTTTTTCCTTTTCCTCTCCTTCTTTTTTGCACGTGGTAGAGACCTGGGCATTTGAGGATTTTCCCGTTGCCTTGGGAGATTGTGCATCCTCTTTTCACTCCTACCCTCTTTGGTCGAGACCCTCACACGTGAGATTTTGACCCTATGTGGCAGGAGACCACCACTGTCATGTCCTTGATGCTTCTGACATGCGATTGGGCTTATGTGCATGCCTCTTTGGGACGGCATTGGCTTCCGCTGCCATACTACCCTATAGTCTATGGGCCACCTTCTTCATCCTACACCCTTCCATCATGGCCTCGGCCCGTAGCTCCATCTTTCTTTACGGCACCAGCTTAGTCCTTTCATAAGCTGTCACATGGTGCAGACACATCTGCTCTAGCATCCACCTTCCATTCCCATCCTTGGCCTCTGGTTGTCCACTCTGGTGTGAGTTTGACTGTCGAGTCCAGGGTTCACCGTTGTTTGTCTGATGGAGCCCTTGAGGATGCATCGGCTGGTGGGGCTATTTCATCTGTGAAGTGGGTTAAGCATTGGCAGTCGTTCACCCTTCCCCGTCTCCTTGTTGTGACTTCTGGTTGTCCTACCCTTGCCTGTTGTGTCGCGCAATGTCATGTGACCGCTCCGTCCCGTGTGTCAAGTGGCTTCTAGATCATCGATGTCAGAGGTACTCATCACATGATGTTGTCTTGTGTCACATTTGTCACGTTGGTGCCTGTCAGTAACGTACGCTTTGTCCACACTGGTTCAGGCCAGATGTTGCCAGTTCAGGGCATTTGTGTTGTGCATTTTGTTGGTCTGCCGAGGGACATCTCCTTGCCCGATGTCATGTTTATTCTTGCGCTTAAAGTCAGTTTTCTGTCTGTCACTGCCTTGCATGATCAGGACATGGACTTTGTCTCGTTTTGGGGCGTTGGCACTGTGTCGCTGCAATCATTTGGCCATCCTGATCTTTGTGGTGTATGCTGTAACAAATTGCATTTTGTGTCCATGTTTCCACCGTCACCCGCGGTGGCTGCAGTAGTAAATGTGCATGTTGCTCCCTTGCTTTCCCCTAAACACATGTTTGGTCCATTGCTTCCGGTGTCATGTGCATACATCGGCCATCAATAGCCTCTTGCATCATCAGCCTGATTTTGGTCCTGACCCTGGCATAAACCCTATGCCATGCACTTCTGGCGGTCTTGATTGCGCACAAGACAAGCTGCATCGTTCATCCTTTTCTTCTTCTGACTCCCGCACGCTGCACCCTCTTGCCATTATCCATGCGGACGTCATGGACCCGCTCCCTAATGAATTTTTGGGGGGTGTTGGTTCTTGTGCCTTATGGATGATTTCTCTTGCTATCGATGGGTCTTTGAACTTGGCCAGAAAAGAAGTGTTCGGTCCACAGTTGAGTCTTTGCTTGTCCAGGCTGAGATGATAACATTCCGCTCTCATCGTAGTGAGGACTTCATGGGTTCTACAACCTGTTTCTTCCAACCTCATGGAGTACATCTGGAGCTCTTTGCTCCATATACACCATAGCATAACTGAGTATTAGAATGCAGGAGCCGCACTCTTACTAACGGTGTTTGCATCCTTCTTGTTCAGTCTGGCCTCCCTCTGCTGTTTGCCTTTGAGGCCATGTCCCACATGACATGGGTTTAAAACCATGTTCTCCACGGTCCGCTGCCTTGTCATGTCACGTCATTCGAGCGCTTGTATGGGTGTCGTGCTGACCTTTGCCTTGCTTGTGTCTGGGACAAAATTGCCACCATTTGGCTGTCTGAGGAACAACGCAATGGCAAGCTATCTCCTTGAGGTTGCTTCTACCCTTTACTTGGTTTTTCCTCTCAGTCCAAGGCCTGGAAATCTTGGGACCCCGAGCGTGGTCAGGTTCTCACGCGACATTGCATGCTCTGTTCCATCGCTTGTTTCCTTCTCTCTTTGAGGAGGAGGTGGTGTATGTGGAGTGCCTTTTGATAGTGGCTGCTCTCTATACCCCACTTCATCATGGATTACATCATCTCTTCTTGCATCTGCATTGTTGTTGGAGTCATCTCTTGTTACATCTGCATCATTGCTTGTATTACATCTTGTCACATCTCTGTCTTTGCTAGCATCACCTCCAGTTGCATCGACATCGTTACCAGCGTTACCTCCTATGAAATCTGCTCCGCCACCTGCCTCATCTCCTATCACGTCTCCATCACCTGCATCATCTCCTATCGCATCTACATCATTTCCTCTCACATCGGCGTCACCTACATCGTCCCTTATCGCATTTGTGTCACCTCTTTTTGCGTTTTTGCCTATATCACCTGTTGTGGTTCAATCGGCAATGGACCTAGCGAAATCCTCGCAGCCCCACATCTTATCAATGTTTTTTTGTGTGCCATGCGGTTGTTTGAGACCTCTGTATCGCGTACCTCACTATGCCCTGCCTACCAATTGTACAGCTGCCACAGGCCATTGTGGACCCGTTGTTAGTCCGTCCAAGTCATGGTGGTTCATAATCCCACACAGCCTACTCTAGTTTTACAGGCGTGAGGTCATTGCCAGTGATGATTTTGTAAAAATGCTGATTGTACTTGGCCACGTAAGACTTCTGATGCAGACATTGGAGCCTCTACCATGCATCATACTTCTCGTTTAGCTTCCCAAATCGGGCGAATGTAGCACGTGAGAAATCGCTCCATGTCTTCGATGGTGTGAGAGAGTCGTGCCATATCGGATTTATCTTCTTGAGAGGTAGTACGCCTGTACTCAAAGATGTGAGAGCGGTCGCATGAGCCATTAATCGAGCTCCACCGGTTTCCTGCTACCATAGGATGGCCTTTAGATCAGAGCACCAGCTCAAAGCTATGCCACGCAAAAGCAAGGCCGTGAGGTCTTTTTTTGTTTTTAAGTCATTGATGCCAGAAGCGGTGAGGTACACCTCCAACTCATCAGCCACATCGTGACCGTCGGTTCCTTGGAGTTTGTAGGATAGAATAGCTTGGGAATTTCCGGTTGAATATGGGATTCACTCAAGAGTTAAAAATTTCTCTCTGTAACTGCTACTTCACAAGCACAAGATACTCGAAGCTCCTCCATTGCTGCGTTGAGCTGTTGGAGTAGATGCGTGTTGAGGCTCTCGAGTTCTGATGTTTTCTGGTACAAGTCTTTTTTTTTTTTTGCGCTTGTCAACTTGGTGCCTCCCATCGTGTGTAGTACCGTCTCAATTGGATATCATGGGGACGAAGGGCTTGTCCAGACCGAGGGGTCCATTACCGGACTGATCGTTGGGTTCATTGGTGGTGCACCATCCACCGTAAAAGTTGCCACTGCTGCTTGGTTCACTTGGAGAGCGTCATTGTTCACGTGCTGCTGATCTGCCATTGCCGGAGTAATCAGTGGGGATAGCTGCTTTTCATCGAGTGTGCTCACTCCGTTGACCGTTGTTGTAAAAAATTCTGTGATCTTCTAGACGGTGGAGATTTACTCAGGACTTGTGAAAGGTTGTCGCTCTAGTGCTTCTGCACTCAGACACCAAGTGCTATGCCAAGTAGAACATAGGTTGTTCACAAGGATGAGGTGCGGGACAAAAGATGATTTGGGTGTGTGGGACAAATGGATAACTTGTATTAAGCGGTAAGTGTACTTTGATGGTAAGTGTTGACTGAGTTGAGAGCATAGACACAATGTTGATAATGAGAATGGGGCATGTATTAGGTCTTTAGCACTCGAGCTGAGCGGCGCATGCAAGGTGGCATTGCAAGCAGCTGATTTAAGAAAATCCGTCAAGAATTCAGGGGGCTTCAAGAATATTGAGGCACTTCTTTGTAAAATTATAGCACCATCGAGAAGTCGACTGAGCGATACCGAAACATCGACAGTGTTTGTGACTTCTGTGGACCATTCTAGAAGGTGGAGGAACTTGTTTGAAACTTCTACAATGGAACACTGGAGGTTGGGGCAGTTGGAAAAAATGCCCTCAGCTCAATGGCGTGAAAACTCTGAGGTCGTTGCATATGGGCCATGAATGTAAGGACAAAGATACCCACTCAAAGAATTCAGGAATTGTGTACGTTAGGGACATAACACTGACATACACGAGTCCCTAAACTCCATGAGTAGGAGTTTCTTTCTTTGCATTCATGGCACACCACACACCAACCTCTAGGTTTTTGCTTCGTATGGCCAAGAGAATTTTGGCCGGTTGCCCCGACCTCTAGTGCTTCATTCCAAACGTTTTTGACAACTTCAACAACTTTCCAAAAAGGTCGATTGAACCTTCACAAACTGTATTGATGTTTTGATATTGTTCAGTCAACTTCTTGATGGTGCTGGAATATTATAAAGAAACACCTCAACATTCTCAAAGCCCGTTAACTACTCAGCAGAGCTTCTTGAAACAGCCACTCATGGCAGGACCTCGCACGCGACGATCAGCTCGAGCACCAAGGGCCATTCTCATTCTCAGCATTGTTAGAAATGTGTTCGAATCATTCAAGACTTGTCATCGACATACACTTACTGCTGAATAAAAGTGATCCATTTGTCTCAAATCCTCTGATCGTCTTTTGTCCCCCTCCTCATCCCTGTGAACCAGCTATGTTTCCCTTTGCATATCACTTGGGATCAGAGCGCAACGGTAGTGGAGGGGCAAACGGCATATTAACTACTGGCGACATCCTCGCACAAGTGCTGAGCGCATCTCACCCTTTCAAAAGATTACAGAATTCATGACAATAATGGTGAACAAGATGAGCAAAACCGGCATCGAGAAGCAGAACCCTGTGAGAACTCTGGCGATGGAGGATTTGCAGTGGAAGAATAC
>SZWC01015677.1:20951-40851 GCA_023375785.1 Penium margaritaceum | reverse complement strand
TTGCATATCACTTGGGATCAGAGCGCAACGGTAGTGGAGGGGCAAACGGCATATTAACTACTGGCGACATCCTCGCACAAGTGCTGAGCGCATCTCACCCTTTCAAAAGATTACAGAATTCATGACAATAATGGTGAACAAGATGAGCAAAACCGGCATCGAGAAGCAGAACCCTGTGAGAACTCTGGCGATGGAGGATTTGCAGTGGAAGAATACTGACCCACTCTAAGCAAACCAGACAGCAGCGACAATCTTTGCGGCCAATGGAGAAACACCAATAAACGCAAAGGCTTACTTGTTGACGGACCCCTCAGGCTCAGTGAATCCCTTTCCTCAACCACTGCCTGACGGGACTTCACTTGGCACGATGGGGTATACTGGCCAACAAGCACGGACCAACAAAGACATGTGCCAGAAGTTGTCGGGACTCAAGAGCCTCAACGCCCATCTGCTACTACAACTCAACATGATAATGGAGGAACTTAAGGTGTCTCGTGCACGCGCAAAACTGCTCATCAAGAGAAATTTACAAATATCAAGTGAACCCCATAATTGACTGGCACTTCCAAAGCCTTTTGATCGCGCAAACTATTATGGACCAATGGTCAGAATGTCGCTGAAATTTTTGGAGTCGTACTTCACCGTTGTTGGGGTCAACAACGACAAAAAGAAGATTGACCTCACAGCCTTGCTTTTGCGTGACACAGCTTCAAGCTGATCATCCGATCTAAAGACCATCAAATGACATGAGGACATCGATGGAGCCTGATCAAGAGCTCACGCTCACCGACTGCTCTCACATCGTCAACCGCACATGTACTACCTCTTGAGTAAATTAATCCAACGTGGCATGACTCTCTTAAGCCACCAGAAACGTGAAGGGACATCGCGTGGGCTACTCTCACTCATTTTGAAAAGCGGGACACGAATTCTGATGCATGGTACAAACTCCAATGTCAATGTCAATGGTCTAGCGTGGCAGAATACACTCGGCATTTCCATGAATACATTATCCGTAGTGATCTCACCCCCAACAAACTGTATTTCTACTACAAAAATGACCTCAAGCAAGATATTTGGCAAGCAATCGCCATTTTTGGGATCCAAGATGACCTTCCGTGAATTATCACAGTAGCACTTTGCATCAAAAGTGCTGACTACAATGCTCAGATACAGGAATCTTATGGCTGGTGACCCCAAAGCCACAATCCTTATTATAGTGGAGGAAAGTTGGATTTGATGAAAACCTCGTCTTTGTTGGAGGTTGAAGCCATCAATCAACGCCATCAACGTCCATGTTGAACTTGTGAGAAATCAGGTCATATCTCTTACGAAATTCAAAATGGCTACAATGAACTAAAAAGGAGGGTAAGTCACAGAAAAAGAGTGATAATTTGGTAAACATCAAATGGCAGGAGAAGACGATGAGGCTCCTGTCCGGTCGGAGAAATCTGCACCGAACGATCATCCATCTGAGCGGCTTACATCACGAAAGACGAGGGCTCCCGAGATCCACAGTGGAACGCTCCATGTCAGCTTCGCACGCATAAGACTACACTTGCCTCTGGTTGAGTGACCCACAACGCAATGGCAGCTACGGGAAGTAGAAGAGGTAGAACCAGTAGAGGACGTTGCATCAGCCACAAAACTCCAGCCGGTATCTATGGATGTGGCCAAGCGGTATGTAAAGCCAGCTTCCAAACCATGTCATTGCTAAAAAAGCTATGAGAAGCTCCTCCACAGTGGAACGCTCCATGTCAGCTTCGCACGCATAACACTACACTTGCCTCTGGTTGAGTGACCCACAACGTAATGGTAGCTACGGGAAGTAGAAGAGGTAGAACCAGTAGAGGATGTTGCATCAGCCACAAAATGCCAGCCGGTATCTATGGATGTGGCCAAGCGGTATGTAAAGCGTGGAGCTCAAGCGTGACTAGTCCACATGGAAGTAGAGAAAGCAGAAGAACTCGCAACTCTTGAGGTGACGGCAGTGACCTCCACACTTGAGAGGTTTGTAGCAGTACTGGAGGAATTTCCAATGCTCATCGAAGAGTTCAAAGGGGTTTTTCCCAAAGAACTATCTCGAAAGCTACCTCCACCACAAAACATCAGGCATCACATAAACTTGAAGCCAGACAGCGGACTGACGGTGAAGGGTACCTATATGATGAGCAACCATGGACTGACCAAACTCAAGAAGCAACTGGACGAGATGGTCAGCCACGGGTTCATCAGACACTCCACATTACCATACGCCGCACCCATACGTTTTGTGGAAAGAAAAACAAGAGAGATGCGGATGTGCATGGACTACCAAGCGTTTAATGGAATCACTATCAAGACCCACTCCCCTCTTCCATGTGCAGAGGAACCTTGCTCCGTAGAGCCTGAATTTTCAGCAAAATTGGCCTGCGCAGCGGCTGTTGTCAGATCCGAGTATCTGATAAGGATGTCAAGAAAACAACATTCTACACTAGATACTCACACTTTGACTTTACAGTGATGCTATTTGGACTCACAAATGCCTCCACAGTACTTATGATGGTGATGAACAACATGTTCCGCCAATACCATGACAAATTTGTCATTGTGTGCCTTGACAACAACCTAGTGTACAGCCGTACCCCGGAGGAGCAAAAAAAAATCTTACAAGAGTTGTCAAAGAAGATTTCTGGAAAAATCTCAAAGTGCAACTCCGATCGCCATTCAATCAAGTTTTGGGGCCACATCATCGGCGGGGGAAGAATAACCATGGACCCGAAAAAGGTTGAGGCAGTCGTTGATTGATCGATGCCTACAAATTCTAAGGATGTCAAATGATTTTTGGGCTTTTACAACTACTATTGCCAATTCAAAGGACTATGCTAGAGTGTCAGTGCCTCTCTCTGGTCTCACTCAAAAAACCAGCAAGTGGAATTGGGGGGACATCAAAAAAGAAGTTGTTCAACTCTTTGATTCATGCTCTGACCTCAGCGCCAGCCTTACAATTGGCAGATCCAACGTTGGACTACATCATGTCTATTGATGCGTTTGGTTGAGCCGTTGGAGCCGTTCTCCTCTCAGAAAATGACTGTTGAGAACAACCGACCACGCACATGTCGCAAAAACTGCACGAGCCAGAACTCAACTATGATGTGCATAAGAAGGAAATTCTCACAGTCGTGCAAGTGTTCAAGACATGGTGGTGCTCCTTGGAATGCTGACGATGCATCGTCCGCACCAACCATCACGCGTTGAAATATCTCAAGTCTCGGCCAAATTCGAGCCATTGACAAACTTGATGGATGGAGTTCTTCGAGTCCAACTTTGACTACGACATCAAGTACCAGCCTTGAAGAAAATCTGGTGGATACTCTAAGTTGGCGACCACATTTTATGCCTAAGATCAATGCGTTGCTTGTTGAATGAGACACATACCTTGTGAGACTGTTCGCAAAAGGTTACAAGGTGTTCGGCGGATATGACAAGATCAAGTTCTGGTTTGATAATCCTATTGGCTATGGAAATTCACTCACCGATTCTTTGTTCCACCAAACAAGGAAAAGGAAAATCCAACGCAACTTGTTTGAGAAAAAACGGTCAACTATTGGCTACGCTAGGTGTGGGTTAGTGGTGGCAGCCATGGATCCACGCACACAAAGTACAAGTGGCGTGGGGGACAAGGAGAGCCTCGTATGGGTGAGTCTCGCTAGTCGAGACCCATCCAGCGGGCCGGCGAGCGAGGCTCGCTGGCACGCAGCCCTGGAGCAAGGGCAAATTGCCCTCGCACTCCACAAAAGGGCTGGCTAGTCCGCGACCTGCCCTGCACATCAAATCACAAAACAAATCACAGGTTTTCTAAGACTAATCTAGGTTCCAGAATGGATTGTTCAGGTTTGACCCAGGAAAAAAGCAAGGGACCACCATAGGTCACGAAAGATGGAGAATAAGTCCGCTGCCAGGTAATGGAGGAGAGGGGCCATGCCAGCAGGATGGAGGCGACTATGCGTGCAGGGCGGAGGGATCGCGCGCCACCTGGGTGCGTCGCCTCCACTCCCTGCATCAACATGCCCTGTGCGCTCACGACCATCCACAGGAGAAAACATGTACAAAAAGAGATTAACGCGCTCTCTTGAACGGGAGTGCGGTGGGTATGCAACCAAGATGGTGTATTTGGAGTAGGAAGGAGGAGGATAGAAGAGCCTTGGTGAGAAAATCTGCCAGCTAGTCCTGACCACTGATTGCACGTACTTCAACTGCCCCAGCCTCCACTGCCTCACGGACAAAGTGATGTTCAACACTGATATGCTTTGTGCGTGGGTGCAACACACCATCATTCGCTGCAATGCGGCGGGCTGCTCAGCTGTTGCTATGCACAGGAACATTGGATGTGCGCACGTCCAGCTCTTGTAGCAATCGTGCAAGCTAGATCCCCTCACATGTTGCCTCACCCAACGCCATGTATTCTGCCTCAGCCACGCTCCATGCCACACAAGACTTCTTTGCACTACGCCACAACACAGCAGTTCCCCACACACAAAACATGTAGCCATCCCGACTGCGAGCCGCATGATCACGGGCATAATCACTGTCACAGTACCCATCCAAAGGTGGATTAGTGGTGGGGGCAAACACTAGACCAAGGGCTGTAGTGTCCAGCACATAACACAGTAGCTTCAGCAGTGCTTTGTGATGCGTGCTGCATGGTTTCTGGCTGAACCGTGTGAGCACATGGACAGTGCATGCAATGTCCAAACGTGTAGTGGAGGCAAGACATGAGAGACTGCCTGCGATTTGTCTGTACAGTGTGGGGTCTGTCTCTGGGCCGTAGTCCGTAGTGCGAGTATCCAGTAGATGGGCATAGACATCAGGGCTCATGGGTTTGCACTGTCGTGGGAGATGCTGTACCAGTTGCTAGAAGCGTTCAGTAAGGTGAGCAAGAAAATGGCCTTGGTGAAGGGTCAGAGTCCATGCTCTGCGGTCACGCGTGATGGTCATGCCTAGAGAGTTTTGTGCCTCACCTAGGTCGGTCATCTTGGAGTATGCTGTAAGGTGTGCTTTGGACTGGCCAATGAGAGTGAGGACGGGGGACAGGATCAACACGTCATCCACATAGACCAGCAGTCCAACAGGCACATCACTGTCGCAACACAGGAACAAAGAGGGATCACAGATGCTTTGTGTGAATCCACCACTCTCCAGGGTGCGGCGAATCTCTTTGTTCTAACATTGAGGTGATTTTTTCAGGCCATACAGGGCTTTCAGCAACGACCACACCCTGTCCGTCCCATCCTCGAAGCCCTCTGGCTGTTTGACATACTGTTCTTCTTCTAGTGGGCCATTCAGGAAAGCATTTTTGACATCCATCTGGTGAATTTCCGAGTCCTCGCGTGTGGCGACTGCGAGTAAGGCATGGCTTGTCCCATGCTTGCTTACAGGTGCAAAAGTGTCTGTGAAGTCTTGTCCAGAGATTTGGTGAAATCCTTTAGCGACAAGCCAAGCTTTATGCTTCTCAATCAGTCCTTTGAGGTTTCTTTTCAGTTTGAACACCCACTTGACATCAATCCCCTTGCGGCCAAGTGGCAAGGGTACTAGCTCAAACACCTCGTGTTCCACCAGTGCATTCAGTTTATTTGTCATTGCCGTCTCCCATTCAGCGGCGTCTGAGTGCTCCCTTGCTTCATTAAGTCTCAGTGATTCAGTTTTACTGTGGTCCATGGGTTCAGTGCCAACAGTGTGGTAGAACTGCTTGTAGTCAACTCTAGGGAGAGTGTGCAGATAGTGTAGAACTGGTTCTGGAGATGGTGTTTTTGTGTGTTTATGGCTCAACAGGAGGGGTCAGAGGCCTAAGGCCTGGTGGTGCATGGGTCTCACTGAACTCTGTACTAGCCATATCTGTGGATGACAGCAAATCCTCTGGGACGGGAGTGGTCATCTCCCTTGTTTTTTTAGCTGTCTGACCACCAATTTGTGCTGGTGGTGACACGAATATAGGTATACTCACATATTCAGGGTAATGGTCGTGTGTGGATAGAGACGGGGCATGACTTATTGTACGGAACACCTTGTAGGGCATGTGTTCCAAGAAGGATGCATCACAAATTTCCACAAAACAATGGCTGGTGGGGTCCGAAAACCACCATGCCTTTGAGGTGTGGGATACCGCGACAAAGACGCACCGACGACCACGAGGAATCAGTTTGCTCTCTGATTGTGGTGGTGCAAATCAGACACACACACACCGTTGTACCCCACACTTGGGCTGGCCTCAAATCAGCGTTCTATTTGAACCAAAGCTCCCACGGTGCGACTGACTTGGGGAGGGGACCTTGTGGGATATACTTCCACACCCAGGTGATGTACTTCACTGCCTCCTCCCAAAAGTCATATGACAGACCGGAGTGCATCACCCAGAGTGCTGTGCCATCGCTCCACCACTCCATTTTGTTTTGGAGTGTAGGGAGCCGTGGTCTAATGTTCAACCCCTTTGGCCTTCAGTTCTACAGTCACTGAACCAAGGAACTCCCCTCCCCTGTCCATTTGCAACTTCAGGAGTGAGCAACCTGTCTGTCGTTCAGCAAGCAAAATCCATTCAGCAATCGTGTGCTGGGCATCGGCCTTGGTTTTGAGCAAGAAGGACTAGCAAAAGCGGCTGTAGTCATCAGTGAGAGTCAGAAGGTACAGTGAAGCATACTGGACTGATGTCACCGGCATTGGTCCTTTCAGTTCAGAATGTACCAGTGCTAAAGGCCCCGTGGTCTCAGTGTCTCATCTGGGACAGTCTAGACAAGTGTTGGCATTGAGACCCTGCGGGTAGTCATCAGGATGAAGACCATGGGTTGGGATTTGTTTCAGCAGCTCAGCAACTACTTTCGTGTTGAGATGTGCAAGGCGGCGATGCATGAGGTGCGCATGTGTTGTTTCAGTACCAATAACAACATGCACTTGGGGTCGGCTGACTTGTGAGTGGACGTATGGAAACAGGGTGAGTTTCTCCAGCACATCAACATGTACCGGCCCATAAACCAGCAGGTCACCAGATGCATCATAGAGCATGCAACGCTGTCTCCGTTTCAGTGCTGTAGCATTAGCCTGTTGGTCTAGTTGTCCCCTGGACAGGAAGTTGGTTTTCAGCCGCGGGACGTACAAGACACCTGTTGACCACAATACACTGCCTGGTGCCCGGAGGGCCACAATCACCATGCCCTCAACCGACAGCAGTTCCCCAGACCCAATCTTCACACCCGCAACATCAAGCGTGGCATTTAGTGTGAAAAACAGCTGGCGATGCGGAGATGTATGATGTGATGCCGCGGTTGTCAAACAACCACTCATGCATGGGCAGAGTGTGTGACGTTGTGATGTGTGTGTGCCCCAACCTCTGACCTGGAGGCTGTGAGATGCCAGTTGGCTCCGGTGGATGCAGCTCCATAGGCACGCTCCACCCTGGTCCTGGCGGCTGTGCTAGTGGCTGCTTTGTCTCGGTCGTCTCTCACGTACACCCTCTACGTCCACGCTGGAACTGGGGCGGGTACACTGATGTATGGAGGCATGAACGGGGATCCCTGGTACACAGGTGAGATAAGGCTGGCGCTGGTGGGTACATGATAGGCTGCAGCTGCGTCAGACCGAAAGTGGCTACTCCAAAGGGTGCCGGCGTGTGAGATCCTGATATCTCGTCTAGGTAGGAGGGTGATAGAGTGGCATCAGTGGCTGCCCCACTGCTGGGCATATTTGCTGCGAGGATGGGGTCATGATTTACTGGAGTGCCAGACATGCGCGCCAGTAGTGGCCTGGCTATTTGCAGTAGTTGCAGGTGCGGTTTCCTCCCCTTTGACCTCGCCCATGTCCTCTCTCACTTTGTCCGCCTCTGTCCCCTACGCCGCAACGCCCCCCTCCACCTCTTCCACTAGGGTAGAGATGCGCTGGAAAGGAGTACCTCCTCCTCCCTGATGCACAAATACACTTGCTGCTGCACCTCGTCTTCGCGTGCCTCGCCTTTCAGGATGTCTTCATAGTTCTGCAGCTCCTCGAACACCTCTGCCAAGTCGGTGTTCTCGATATCAGCAACTTTCAGCTTCCAAAGTAGGCCATGCTGGAAGTTCTTTGCCAAGGTGAAGGAGGACCGGATCTAGCCACTCAAGCATGGTACAAGATGCGACGAGTCCGAGAAAGCGCCGGCAAAGGTCCATGGCGACGTCCCAGTATTCGGCAACTGGTGCTTCGGGCATGAGAAGAAGGTTGCGGAGCTGCTTGTGTAGGGAGATGACTAGGGCCATCCCTTGTTCTTCTTTCCACTCGGCAAGGTATTTCCATGCGTCATGGGGTCTAGGGTCCCCACTGCGAGGATCTTCTCCCATCCCCCAAAGCGAAAATGGCGGATCGAGTATTGCTGGTCCTTAGAAAGTGCACACACCAGGGCATTGAATGCCCTTAAGAGTATTCGAGCATCGGTGTTATTTGGTGGCGGAGCTAGGTAGTACTCCTCTAAACCATCCTCTGCTGCCCACGATAGGAACACATCCTTCCAGGATAAGAAGTCGCGTGCGTTGAGCTGCGGCGGCGTCAGGTCCTTGTGGGACAGCACCTTGCTTAGCTCGTCCCACGTCATCACTGTAGAGGTGGCGCCGGCGGTGGCGCCGGCGCCTGTGATCGCACCGGCATTTGCGCCGGCTCCTTCTAGTGCAGATGCTGTTGCGCTCATGACGCCATGGGACCTAAGGGCAAGCCAAGAGACTGGCGCTAGCGCGGCTGCCCGTTCGTTGCTGCCGAAGTAAATTTTGACAGCGATTCGCCGGGCCCACTTTGGACCCAGTTTTCTGCCGCGAGCCCTAAGCTTGATAGGGATCGCTGGTCTTGACCTTTGGTGCCTGTCAGGTCTTTTCTTGACCTGCAAGTACATGCTCAGGCCCACAAAACCCCGCTGTCGCCCTATGTGAGGGAAGGCGGCACTTGTGCTCTCTCGTCTGCCTCCATCCTCCCTCTAGCATTGCTCCCCTCTCTTCCACCGCCTACACTCTCAGTGCACGGCCTAGGGGAAGGCGTTCGACGCTCCTAGGGGCTTGCGCGGCTTGCTTTCGTGGCTGCCACATGGCTCTATTGTCACTCGTCACTCGGCCATCCACATGTTTGCTTTGTGCCAGCCTGATTTGCCACCATCTTCCGTCTAGCCTTGCTCTGATACCATGAGAATGAAAAGGCGAATCCAACGCAAATTTTTTGAGCAAAAGCGGTCAACTATTGGCTAGGTGTGGGTTAGTGGTGGCAGCCATGGATCCACGCACACGAAGTACAAGTGTCGTGGGGGGACGAGGAGAGCCTCGTACGGATGAGTCTCGCTAGTCGAGACCCACCCAGTGGGCCGGCGAGCAAGGCTCACCGGCACGCAGCCCTGGAGCAAGGGCAGATCACCCTCGCACTCCACTAAAGGGCCGGCCAGTCCGCGTCCTACCCTGCACATCAAATCACGAGACAACTCACAGGTTTTCTAGGTCTAATCTAGGTTCCAATATGGATTTCTTCAGGTTTGACCCAGGAAAACAGCAAGGGAACACCATAGGTCAGGAAGGCTGGAGAACAAGTCAGCTGCCAGGTAATGGAGGAGAGGGGCCATGTCAGTGGTATGGAGGCGACTACGCATGCAGGGCGGAGGGGTTGCGCGCCGTCACGGTGCGTCGCCTCCATTCCCCGCGTCAGCATGCCCCGCGCACTCACGACCATCCACAAGAGAAAACATGTAGAGAGAGAGAGATTAACACATGCCATGACATAGGTCCTGGTAGACACATTAGCAAGGAAAATTTGCTCGAGAAGTTGGCAAAATGCTATTGTTGGGATAAGATACACACTACAAATCGTATGACACCTGTCTGAGACAAAAGTCTCATCGCACGAGGTCACCCAGCCTCCTCCAATCCCTGACTGTTCTGACCAAACCATGGACCAACATTAGCATAGACTTCGCTGTTCACCACTCCTGAGGGGCATGATGCCATTCTTGTCATGGTGTTTAGATTTTTTGCAAATGTTGTACTTCATCCCAACGATAACCATCTTCACCACAGAAGAGATATCTTGGATAATCTCAAACCAGATCAAATGGCTATGCAGGGTGCCATGTACCATCATATGCGAGCCAAATGACACCGATTGGAAAGCCAAGTTGCCAACTCCCGAACTCGCAGACAACTCCAAAGCTTCCACTGCAACAGGTAAAATCCCTTTTGAAGTGGTATGGAATAAACTTCCAATGAAAGCAATGACAGCGGTAGGGTTACAGAGTCAGAGCGACATCCTCGCAGCAGACATCCACCGTAAGGAATTTGCAAGCATTTGGGAGGAAACAAGATGGATCCTCGCAAATACTGAAGCAGAAATGAAGCAAGCGATGAACCGGCATGATGTTAATGACGTTTTTAGTGCTGGCGATCGTGTCCTCTTTAGCTCTGTGAACATCAAACTAAAGGGACAGAACTTCACAATGCTCAAATCTCCATTGTTGGGACCAGTTGAGATTGGGTGAATGAAAATCCCTGTTGTCGCTCGACTTTGCCTACCTAAAAGCATGATGATCCAACCTGTCTTCCACATCTCAAGCACTATCGGGATCCAAGTACGAGCTTCGCTGCCAATGACGTCGCATATCTACCTTTTGTACAAGTGGACGAGAATATGGAACACGTGATTGACGACATCCTTGGACATTGACGTCATGGAAAGAAGACCGAGTATCTAGTCAAGTGGCATGGCTACAACGCCATGCATAACAAGTGGAAGCCTTTCAACAACTTCCGCAATGTTAATTACTTGATCAACGATTACTACCGTCATCATCAGACTACATCTGCTAACATGATGAGACTTCACAATTACAACGTGAGAAACTACTACGTCCATGGCGTACACGAGTCCCTAAACTCTACGAGTGGGCGGTGTTTTTATTACACTCTTGGCCCACCATGCGTCAACCTCCAGATTTGGCCGAGGGTGTTTTAGCCAGCTGTCCAGACCTCTAGTGTTCCATTTTAGAAGTTTCTGACAACTTTGACCACCTTCTAGATCGGTTGATGGGAGTATCATAAACTCTTTTCATGTTTCAATGTTCTTCAGTCAACTTCTTGACGGTGCTAGAATTTTGTAAGGAAGCATCCCAGTATTCTTGAAGCCACCCAAATTCTCGGCGGCGAGTCTCAAAACAGCCACTCTCGGCACAACCTTGCACGCGTCGCTTGGCTCGAGTGTTGAGGATCCAACATATGACTCATTCTTATTCCCGACGATACATACATGTACTCAAGTCACTCAACACTTGTCATTGAAGTACAATTACTACTTAATACAAACAATCCATTTATCCCAAATCGTCTTTTGTCCCGCACATCATATGTGTGAATCGCCTACGTTTAGCTCAGTGTAACATTCGCGCTCGCCAAATTCATGCTTTTAAAAAGAAGATTTTAGTACTTAAAACAATTTATAAATAATTCATGTTGTGTAATGATGAAAAACTCAGTGATGTAATTGATCAATGACTGGTTCTCTCACCCACTGCAATGCAAACAATGAATTTGATTATTGTGGGCATGACCAGTCTTTGCGCCAAGTACATGACCTCGTCTCAAGAAAAATATGTTGGATGTTCTTTGATTCTGCTTTGATACTTAATTCTAAATCACCTGGCAGTAGTCAAATAGTGAAATATCCATCTAATGGTTAGAAAATCTCACAAAAAAACAAGAGTGTTCACCCGACATCCCTAACTACGTGGTTTTTTTGCGGTGTTGATAGGGTGACCATCCTCTTGTGAACCAAAATGTGCGAGCAACATCACAGGGAGTTAAGAGTTTAATTCAGTGTAACTTCAAAGGGGGAGACAGCCTCAAGGTGGCAGAACGGTGAGTGCTAGACAGGATGTGTGTTACCTTGTATTTTACTTGGTATTGCAGCCATTGGGTGCAATCCTATCCTGTTGTAGATTGGTAAACAACCATTCTTCGGGCAGATGGATCAGATGAACCCATCGTACACGCTACACCTCCCTTGTTGGAGGTACGATGAACTCAGAATTGAAGGGAATCTAAGTTTTTTTTGCACATCAATTATGTGAGGTGGAAAATGTGCACTCAATTCATGTAAATATGGGAGTATTTGGTTCTGATACTGGCTTGAGTCAAAAATCTTGTCCATCCATTATACTGATTTGTGCTACACCGTCCATCACCAAGCATGCATTACTCATAAACAAATCATATCAATGTCAAGCATCACACTTTGTTGCATCTTATTCACAATAGATTGTCTGGATAAACATGCAATAGGAGCCCACTCCTTCGTGAAGTCTTTAATTAGTGGCAACTTCAAAGCTCCAATTGCATTCTATATGCCTTGTGCTTGATGCACAATGTACTTGATTCATTTGTTTTCCATGTCACATTCTTGATGGCCTGTACACAGTATGTCTTGGCATGCCCTAACCATTGTGAAATTGAGTAACAAAGATGTACATACTATGTTCAGTTATGCATAAGTAATTTCCACCGCTACAAAGCATTGTGGGAGAAACAAACATTTGGATCATTCCACCTCATCCTTTGAGCCACGGTAGCAAAGGTCAGTGAGGCCAAGGGGCACATGACCCCATGGAGGAATAGATGGATGCATGTGATTACCCAACCATGTTGCATCATGTAAGCCATGATCTATCCCAAAAGTACACAGAAAGACACACTGAAAACATATGTATGCGATGGAAATGCACTGAGACAACATCTCTATAGCAATATGCTCCTACACACCACTCTCCATGTCCCCCAAGTTACAAGAGATTGAATCTTTTTTGTACAATACTGAGTGCCACCCTCATTGTCCTCCAAGGATGCGACCTCTTGTGCAACAGCCTCTGCCAAACAGCACGCCAAATGCATCTCCAGTCAGCGCGGCCAACAAACACAAACACTTGAAAGTGTCCGTATTTCCCTCACTTGTTGAATCTTTAATCCTTGTTGAGGATATTCTTGACGCAGCTACTAAAACAACCACTACATTCTCCACCAACATCTGAGCCAGCATGTCTCCAACACGCACAACGGTTGGGCATGCCACATCTACTTACACTGAAGCATCTACTTCTTACTCTCTTCTGTTAGCTATTGCTGCCAACATTGTTATACGTGTACTTTTTACATCATCTTTCATTTCCACTGTGTATGCTGCAGCAGCTGATAGCACCTTTGGCGTACTCAGCTCCATCCATACGTACATTGGTACATCCCTACCTGGGAGCTACTGACACTGGCACATCACGTTGACACTAGTGTACTGGTTGCATCCCCGACTACAGCTATTGTTGGTGGCACAATGACTGGAAATCTATGCTTCCTGGTGGCCGCCATGGCTTGGATCTTTTTGCTCTCCTCATCTGTAGTGGCAGCCGTACCTCTCTCTTTCTGTCTTCTCTTGCAGCATTAGAGTGGTCAGCATTTTCACTTTGAATTTTTTCATTCTTCATCATCCACTCCGCCTCCTTGTGCCATCACACTCTTAGCTTTATCATGCCTAAGGTCGTAGGCACTGTTAAGACCTTGTAGGCCACCATGCATGAGGCACAGGTTGATCATCCACAAATAAATTCAATGCGACACCAATGCCAAAACTGAGATGGCCACTGATGTAGCAGACAATTTCATGGAACACCTTCTCTCCATGCCCACTTTTGCTCCTGGTGTTTTGGGTGTTGCAAGTGTTGGGGATTCTAGGGGTACTGAAGGTGCTGTGGCTTCTTGGGATGCTGTGGGTGCTCCCTCCAACTACAGATCCACTACTGCAGGGGGCGTTTCTAACAACCCTGCAGCATCTTCCCACAAAAATGTCTCTTCCAATTGTGCATGGTCTCATCCACCTCTACCACAGCGAGAAAAGGACTTTGAAACCTGTCCACCTCACTTCACACCCAAACTGACATTTCTTCATGGGAGATGCACTTTAGTTACTGGGTGCAAGGTGAGATTCTTTGGATGTACTTGTCCCCAACTAATCCCTCAATCACAGCTCCTTTCACCCTCTTTCCCATTTAGGCCGCCCGTGCTGTATGTACCTTAAGCCATGCAGGTCGTGATGACCTTCTTGATGACGTTGGTGCATACAATGCTAACACAACACCGTGCACCCCTGCTAACCCCATCGGATTCCCTCGTTCCAATACTCAGCTGTGAGCCTGCATAATGAGCGAGGCTTGTCGGCGTCGTTCTCGCCTGGCCACGTCCTGAAATTGGTCTCTAGTTCAGACGGTGTGTGAGCACATCCCTGTGCTGCTGCCGGGAACACGCTCTCGTAGTCACAGGCTCCTTCAGAGGAATGTGGTGAGGTCGGTGAGCCGACCACGATAGTTGTGAGTAGCAGCCAAATGCAGCCATGCTGTTGCGACTGCAATCACAAGGTTGGCGGTGCGTCCCACTGGTCAGAGAGAGCCATAAATGGAGACCAGATAGTGTTGCTACGGCTTCCACGGCTGCTTCTATGGTCACAAAGGTGACAGTCACAGTAGAGGAGATCCTCAAGATTAGGAATTACGGTCGTGAGTACCAGTCAAATGGTGTTTCTGCTACTACTATCACTTTGGTCTCAAGCACAGTGGTGACAATGCATTACGTCCTGATGTCAGGGTACAAGGCCTGAGGAGAGCCGAGAGTGGTGGTCAGATTTCCCTACAGATGCTGCTGATGTAGTCATAAGGGTTGTGGCGAAACTGTAGCCAACCCCGGAGTTAGGTTACGAAGATCAAGAGGGTCATAGGTGGCTATTAGATGTTACTGTTGCTACTCCTGCTGTGGTCACAAGGGTGGTGACAGTAACTTTGTGGTCCCAAGAGTAGGGTATGAGGGTCATCATGAGCCGTGTGTGGTGGTCAGATGCCATTGTTGTTGATGTCACTGCAATCTCGAGGGTGATGACAGTAGCAAGGGATACGCATGTATCCTTTGCTACTGATGCAGATATTGATGCGATGGCAAGTGGTAGGCACTTCAATGTTGCGGCCTTGGGCGTGTTATCCACGAGCTCAACACGATGATGAATGGTGAGGTGCCAAAGACAAAACACGCCAGGATGGCTCTTAGAATCAAGGACATAATGCTGCTTCTACTGTTGTGATTGTTACAAATGTGAGAAATAATTATGGCACGGTGGCTGGGGCCGACAGTGGTCGAGGTGTAGGTACTATTGGATGCTAGCTTAAGCTGCGTAACAAATACTGTATGCATGAGGGAGAAGCATGTGTGCCATAAAATGGACCAACCACGCCTGAAAACTATGGGTGAGGATCACATAAGTTTATGAACAAGTAACAAGTTAGCAGGGTGATGGGAACTAGTTGACCGGGCTTCCCACTCGAAAAGATTGCGTGGGGCCTGGATGCCACCCCAGGGTTGAACCAGACCGGTCAGCAATGTGCAGCCAGTGGTTTCTCACACGCCGGAATAAATTGAACGCATGGACCAGTAGGATCAGCCATCCGGCCTCACCAAGCAAGAAGCTGCCTAAGAATGCAGGACTTAAAGTCAGCCAACCACATTGACCACGAGCGTACGTGGGTACATGCACTTCACAGCATTTTTCTCCATGTTTTTCTTAAGAGAATTCAAGAAATTTGTGCTGATCACAGCACCCGACCTCTCCAACAGATCCTGACTGGACACAGGAGGGGCCAATCTTACACTTGGCTGAGATGCTAACAATGTACTTTCCATCAAGCGTGCCACAACACTATGTCTGAGAGCTTCACTTCAGATCAGTCATCTGCAGTGATAAAGTGTTTGTGGAAAGAATTAAGAGGGTACGCGTGTCTTCACATCCCATTGATAACACGCAGATGTAGTAGCAAGAGAGTAAGGGAGGGATGGTCCCTCTTTTTCTCTAATACGAGAAGTTATTCCTTGAAGCACATAGAGCATGAGATACTGGAACTGAGAGTTTGTGGAGAGCTCCACACGATACACGCCATGGACCAAAGCTCATGGTATTTAGATGGAATTAAGAGTTCGTGAAAAGTGAAAACAATGAGTAAGAATTGAGGAAAGCGAGACTCGTGGTCGTGTGACGCTAAGAGAGATTGTGCTGCCACACGGGAATCATTTGTGGCCTCTTGGTAGATGACAAGGATAACTACCCATCATGCCATAGAATAAATCTGGTCAGGTAGCCTCCTAATGATCAACATCCTGTTGGTAAGATGGAACTCCCTGTAGCTGGAGAGCCGGTTCGGCCCTCCCACCTTGCAATAGCAAGGGGGTGGCTTGCATCCACCCCTCTCTGTGCCTCACACATGATGATTTCAAATTCAAGCATAAAAAAACAAAGCTCAAATTTGCTTAGGATGAACTACAAGTTTTGAAACCAGAAAGATTGTTGGAACTTGCGAGTTTAAGATAATGTCCCCCTCGTTTTGGAACTTGAACAAGGGAGCAAGGTAAAATCAGAATTGGGCCTCTGCAGACTTGAAATATTCAAGTCTCCTTGTACGGGTTGTTGATGACGATTGCCCCCAGAGAAACACAGAGTGAAAAACTCTTTGAGCAAACTCTCGACGCCATCCCGTGAACTCCGACGACAATGTTCATGCAAGAGCTGCAGAGCTACCTCATTATAGTGGTTTATAGAGCACGATGACCCGTGTGACTAAGTGTGTGACAGTTCCATCAGTTATGCAATGTGAAAAATGGCGTGAGCAGTTGTTAGAGTAGAAAAAACGCCACAAGAGGGCACGGCATCTACACTTATCCATTTCAAGTGCCAAAATCACATTAGAAAGCTCTCAAGGAGCTCTACTTCATCCTCCTAATTCCTCTAAGCTTGCTCTTCACTCCAAGGAGGTAGGTGGATTTTTGTTGGACAGGATGGCGGGTGGACAGGAGGCAATACATCCCTGATGTTGTGGGATGATCCTCACAATGGTCTTCACGTGCTAGTTTTACAGACGATGGAATAACAAGTGTCGGACCGTCCAAGATCAACAAAGGCAAGGTGGTAACAACCTTACCTCACACCCTCAACTGACCCCAAATCTCGAGAGCTGCCATCACGATTACGGTTGCCAAACCAACTGTTAGAAAAATAGTCCCTCAGGTTCTTGAATGCTGTTCAGGTCAAATGGCATTGCTTCTGCTCAGTTTTCTTCTGCTGCCATGCGTGAGAGTCATAAATGGACCTTCCGTCATGCATCTGTCATCTGTGCACACTATGCATGCCTGGATTGCTTGGTCAGAGAAGCTGGAACACAAGAGATGTGTCCAGACGAATCAACAGTGAAAGAATCACTTGATTTCATTGAGAAGTGACAAAGAACGACTACATCTACTAAATACACTAGTAGCTGAGTGAGTAGTAGTAAAAAAGTACAAGTGTTGGGAGTCCGGAGTCTCCTGCCTCAGAAATCTGTCCGCTCTGGTCTTCAGGTGATGCCTAGGTCGATGATCGACCGGAAAGCAAAGCGTTTTCCGGCATCGGTGTGCCATGTCAGAATCTCTTCTGGTTCCCTCGCTTTCGCTGGGTCACCAGTGCCACAAGGTGTACTTGAGAAAAAACCTCCAGAACTGCATCTCACTACCCCGCAACCATGTTTCCAGAACACAGGTACCATGGGCAGGGCAGGCACGGGATCACCCTCTCTCCTGACCCCGCCAGAGGGTAGACAGTAGAGCAGGGCAGGGTAGGAGACTGGCGACCTCTCCCCTGGCCCTCTTGCCTTTTTCTCCCATCAGAATGAGTTTTGACACAAACTATGTCATTTCCAACATTCCCCCCTTTTTGGTCCAATCTCATTCATCGTAACTTGGTGACTGTTCCGACAACCTTGTGTTGGGTGTTTCTGAACGATTTCGTACCCCCTTCATTTTGGGAGCATTCCAATCAGTGGGTTTGTTCAGAGACTGAGGGGTAGGTGGGTAGAGAGTAGCATGTTTTGAGGTTTGCGAGGAAGAGCTGTGAAACCGGTGCCTTTCCTCTCATCCTCACACCGTAGGTCGGAACATGGACCATGGTTTACACGGTATCCCCACTTCCCCACTCTTCTCTTTCGGTCAACCAGTCAATCACTCGAGTCAACGAGTCAATCAGCATAGTCCATGTGCGTGCGATTGGTCACTTGTTTGTGCGCTGCCTTGTTTTGTAGTGGGGACCGAGCCGCATCAGGCGCGGATGAGTCCCATGCGATCGCACATGAGAATGTCTGCTACCTGTCATTTGGTGTCGACATACACCATCTCGACTAAGCCTTCTGCAACTGTGTCACGGACATAGTGGAATTGATGCTTCACGTGCTTTGTTCTATCATGCAGCACAGGGTCGTCAGCAAGCGCGATGGCGCTCTGATTGTCGCAGAAGATGGTTGTTGGTTCCAGCTGATCAAAGCCAAGTTCTGCAAGCAACATACGGAGCCACACGGCTTCTCGTGTGCACTCGCTTTAGGCAATGTATTCAGCCTCAGTGGAGGAGAGTGCCACAACAGTTTGTTTCTTGGGTCGCCAAGAGACAGGCCCGCCATTGATCTTGAAAACATAGCCCGATGTAGACTTTCTGTTGCTTTGGTCACCTGAGAGATCAGCATCACAAACACCTGTGAGAAGTGGGCCTGAGTTTTTTTTGTATCGAATAGCCATGGTGGCGGTGCTGCGAAGGTAGCGGATGCATCATTTTGCTGCAGTCAGGTGATCCTTGGTAGGAGCTTTGCACCCCTGACTGAGAATGCCCACTGCGTATGACAGGTCGGGGCGAGTTCCAACCGATGCGTACATCAATGAGCCCACCATGCTGGGATAAACCTTTGCCTCAGCAGGTGAGGCAATCACGTCAGCTGTAGGTGGCTTGGTGAGACCATGGTTGGGGATCAGTGGGGTGGAAATGGCTGCAGCTTGCCCAAGGTGGAATTTTTCGGCCATGCGCTGAACATAGGAGGCCTGAGACAGAAGAATCTGTGGCTGAAACATGTCGTGGTTGACCTGAATGCCAAGGTAGTACGTGAGTTGTCCCATGTCTTGCATTTCAAAAGTGAGGGCCAGCTGTTGTTTGAAGGTGGTGATGATCTGGAGTGATGGACCAAAGATGATGAGGTCGTCCACATACAGAATCACACCAAGTGTAGCAGGACCATGTCAAAAGTAGACAGAGTGGTCCGAGTGCAGGCGCTGCAGCTCCTGGGATGGAAAGAAGTCGTGGATCTTTTTCTTCCACTGGTGAGGAGCTTGTTTGAGACCGTAGAGGGATTTGTTGAGCAGGCAGACCAGATGTTTCCCCCCCCCTGCTCAACGAAGCCCTCAGGCTGTGTCATGTACACAGTCTCTTCCAAGCCCGTTAAAAAAAGCGGGCTTAAAGTCCATCTGATGAAGATGCCAGCTGTTGGAGGTGGCAAGCACCAAGATCACGCAGATAGAGGAATACTTTGCAACTGGGGCGAAGGTGTCACTGTAGTTCACACCGTGAACTTGACTGAAGCCACGGGCGACAAGTCTGGCCTTGTACCTGCATGGATCGCCGTTGGTATCAAGCTTGGTTTTGAATATCCACTTGAAGGTGACCTCGGGAGCGTTGGCTGGCCGTGTAACAAAGGTCCAGGTATGCTGATTTTTTAGTTGCTCAGATTCTTCCACTGCGGCTGCATGCCAGTGAGTTCCTTCAGGCCTGGCCATGGCATCCTTGTAACTCACGGGATCAACAATTTGAGTCATAAAGGCAATGTCAGAGTCTTCGAAGTCAGGGATGTCGTCACTGAGGAGGGTGATAGACGCATTGCGTTGAGCAATACGTTCTGACCGGCGAGGTGGAGCTGCAGGAGCTGAAACAGGCGGTAACGATTGTTGTCGGAGAAGGTCTGTCAGGGGAACTGCTGATGGTGCGGGCAGGTGCTCTGCAGGGACCACAGGTGTTAGAACTC
>SZWC01015676.1:15912-47610 GCA_023375785.1 Penium margaritaceum | reverse complement strand
CCTGGGAGGGGACCGTGGGGAATGCGGTTCCACACCCAGGTCATGTATGCCATGCCCTCAAAGGCAAAGGCCTCAGGCATGGCACTGTCGGCGCGCATGGCGCGGACCGCATCCTCCATGGTGCGGTTCCAGCGCTCGGAGACACCATTCTGCTGGGGGGTGGCGGGAGCAGAGAGGTTGTGAAAGACACCGAGCTCGGTGAAGGAGCGTGCCATGTCACCGAGGTACTCGCCGCCACGGTCCGAGCGAAAGGTTTGAAGGCGGTGGGGGGACTGGCATTCGGCCATGACCAGCCAGATGCGGACCGCAATGGCTGCATCGCTCTTCTGACGCAGGCTGTAGACCCAGCGCATGCGCGTGAAGTCATCAGTCAACGTCAGGACGTAGCGACCGCGGTCTTCCTGAAACTTGACAGGGAGCGGACCCATGAGGTCGGAGTGGACAAGCTCCAGGGGCCGACGAGCCCTGGAGACAAACGCAGGATAAGTAGACCAGTGCATTTGTCCTTCAGCACAGGCCAGACAGTCGGTCGTGGGCGGCGCCTCGAAGGACGCGGCATCAAGACCAAGAGCAGGCTGAGTGCGGATCAGCCTATCGACAGCCCCTAGGTGCTCATGACAGAGACATCGATGCAGGAGGCGGTGGTGTTCGGGGGACAGAGCACCAGCGACAAAAACACGGGCAGCGGAAGAGGGGGGCAAAGGGGGTGCACTCGCAGAGCACCCAGCAATGTGATAAAGATCATCGACGACCGTCCCACTGAGGACAGTCTCCTTGGTGTCGCGCACAAAGATGTGAGCATCGGCAGCCGTGTGCGTGACACCGAGGCCCATCTTGGTGCAGGCACGGACAGACAACAGGCTGAGTTCCAGATCAGGGACAAAAAGGACGTCGGAGATGTATACGGGACCAGCTGGCCCGGTGAACTGCACAACCCCAACACCCTAGACAGGGACCTCATGGCCAGCTGCAGTGCGAACATCGCCAACGGGATGCAAGACGACAAAGGCGACACGACGACAAGTCATGTGATGGGTGGCACCAGAGTCCACGACCCATGTGGCATCTGTGACCCGAGTACAAGGGGCAACGTGGCACTCGGCGACGGAACAAGGCGCGACAGCAGGCCGCTCGGCAGGCGACGCGGCAAGACGGGCAGCGGAGCGGACATGAGACGCATGCAACCAAGACGTGTCATCGGGTCCGTCACGCGCACACGGTTGGGCATGGGGACCACCACAGACATCACCACGCAACGACACAGACAGTCCACAGGCAGTAGGACCCCTCGACTCAGTCAAGTCACTCGCACCTCCCTGAGATGAGCGTAGGGCGAGAAGCTGGTGAAGCTCTGCGATCGTCCGGTCGCGCTCGGCGAGCGCCTGGTCGCGAGGATCAGCGAAGGAGCCTGCTGTGGCGGCGGACTCCTCTAGGACGGCTGCGGTAGTGGCGGCCGAGCGGGCGGTCGCACCGGACGTCTGGCGCATGCGCGCCTCGTGCGCCTGCTGCAGCCCACGGGTGACCTTGGCCCAATCCAGTGGGCGTCCTGTCAGGCGAGTGCAGTCGGGATAGCGATGGTCACCACCGCAGTTGAAGCACACGAGGCGACGTCCCGTTGTGCTGCTAGAGCCGCTGCTGCTGCTGCTGCCGCCGCTGCTGCTGCTCCCGCCGCTGCTGCTGCGGCTGCCACTGCCAGTGCTGGTGCCGCTGCTGGTCCCGCCGCTGCTACCACCACCCGACGCTCTGCGACCCTTCTTCCCCTGCGCTGGGGCCGCCGTTGCTGTAGACGGAGGGGTGGGCGACGCGGCGGCCACTTCAGCTGAAGCGGTGCTGCGGCGAGCGCGGTTCGCGGCGTCCATGCCTGCCACATCCAGAAAGTGGAGAGTGGCCCAGCGCAGCAAGGTCCCGTCGCTCGCCATGTCGCGAAGCAGCGTCTGGTCGAAGTTCATGAAGACGCGCGCGTAGTCGGGGTGAATGCCGTAGAGGATGATCTGGAGGGCAGGGTATTGCGCAGGGGCGTCGTCCCCAAGATCCTCATACAACTGGATCGCTCGGCGCCAGTAATCGGCTGCAGACTCCTGAGCAGTCTGGCAGAGGGAGTTGAAGTCGGCGAGGCGCTGGGATATCAACGCCATGGTGGCGCCCTCAAACAAAGTGACGGCCTGTGCCCATGCCGCGTAAGGGTCAGCTCCTGAGCCGGTCAACGAATCGCCAAGGAACCGACTGAAGTCCTTGGTGAAGTCCGGGGCGGCCTTCATCAGGCCGGAAGCTGCGCGGACTGCCATGTGTGTCTGAGCGGGGTCAGACGCCTGATATGGTGCGAGGTAGTAGGGGAGGACTCCCTCACTCATGGCCCACATGCGAAAGCGTGGCTCCCAGGACTTGAAGTCGTTCCCAGTCCGGAAGACGGGCGGGTCTGACTCAAACCACTTGGGTGGCTTGACCGTCGGCAGGGCAACGGCCGAAGCCACTGCGGGCATCGAGGAGACAATTCCCTTACCCAGGCGGGCCCGCAGGGCCAGCTCCTCAAAGCTTAGTGGGCGGCGTGATGAGCTCGGGTCTGCGTTGGAGCTGGAGTTGGTCCCCTGGAGGGCTGCATTGGCCTCACGCGCTCTGCGACGCGCCTCCAGGCGGATGAGGCGCGCTCGGAGGACCTCTTCCTCGCCCTCCTCGCCGGAGTCGGAGAGGTTCTCCGCGACTTCGTCACCATTCCCGCCGTGGGCAAGGTGATCCTCGCTCGGGTCAGTCGACGGACGCTGCTGCTACTGCTGGGCCAGCATGCCCCTGATCATATCCTGTAGTTCGGCCACCTGCCTCGTCAAGGTATTGCGGCTCTCCGCCTGTAGGTCCGCCAGTGCGCGCACTTGGCGCTCCAATGTAGTCGGGCTCGGCGGCCGCTGCTGCTGCTGCTGTAGCGGTGGCTGCTGGTGTTGTGGCGGCGGCTGCTGCTGTCGCTGCTGCTTCTGCTGCTGCAGTGGCTCTTGTTGCTGTAATGGCGGCTACTGCTGCTGCTGCTGCTGCTGCTGCTGCGTCTGCTGCTACCGCTGTGGTGATGATGGCGGTGGTCGTCGTTGACCGCTGACGGCGCTGCCCTCGGCAGCTGCGTCGGCAGCCATGCTGGAGGAGGTTTGCTTCGGCATGGCAACCGGTAGTCCCCCCGCGGAGCGTCTCCACGGAAACACCCTTCCGCGGAACTTCCTCCCCGCGGAACTCCTCCGCGGAGCGTCTCCGCGGATACCTTCCGCGGTGAACTTCACCGCGGAAGCTCACCGCGGGTCACCGCGGATCACCGCGGATTACCGCGGATGACCGCGGAGTACCGCGGTTTACCGCGGTTCACCGCGGATTTCCGCGGTTGACCGCGGTCACCGCGGTCGCGCCGATGTAGAACACGGGCTACTGAGGTCCGCGGTCGACACGTTTCGCACCCGCAGTTCCGCGGTCGCAGGTCTGCGGCGAGCAGCGCCGATGTTTTTCCTGCACGGCCGCGGAGGTGGAGCTACGCGGAGGTGGAGCTGCGGCGGAGCTGCGCGGATCCGCGGAACACCACGGATCTGGACTGGAAATCGTCACCGCGAGGTGACGAACGCGGAACGCCGAGTGCCTCCGCGGCACTCGACGCGTGTTCCGACGCGGTCGCACGGTTGCCGCGCCCGCCGCGGATGCTTTGTCACCGCGGAGCGCCGCGGAACGACCGCGGAACGACCGCGAATCGACCGCGGAACGACCGCGGATTGACCGCGGATTTTATAAAAAACGGTCGAAGTGGTGTTGGGCCCTCCCAGGACCTCCCGCCGAGACCGTGGGCACTGCTGCTGCTGCTCCTCAAGGCAACGGCTGCGGTTGCTCACGACTTCTTCGGCTGCTGCGTCTCTGCTGCGCAGCTATGCGAGCACTGGCTCGCCGCTCTGATACCATGAAAGACAGCTCCTAGCACTGCTGTTGCTAGCGTGGCAACGCAAGCCAGCTAGCTAACTCACTAGCACACACAGGTGGAGGTGAGAACAACAAGGGGTTGGCTAGGGACACAAACACAAGTGTCAGAAGCTGCAAATGTTTAAATGTGCAGAGAGAAATGACAACTGAGGTCTGGCCAACCTATATAGTGCCACGGACCTAGTAGATGCACACGCACACACACACACACACACACACACACACACACAGCGCACAACGGCGCTATTTTTCTAGCAGGACAAAACAGTGGCAAAAACACAGTTTTGGTCACAGTTCCCTGCAGACACGTCAGAACGACGAGCCGTTTGAACCAGAACGGCCACGTCGACGAGATCTACATCCTGATAGGCTGCACGCCTACGTGCTCTGACACAGCACGAGTCTACAAAATACGGAAGTCTTCTGGGCGCCCGTCGCCACCGGCTGCCGGCCTGCTGCCGCCGTCGCCTGTCTCAGGGATCTGCACGTGAATGGACATGAGCCGAGGGGTCACCGTAAGCTGTGTACGACACACACAACAACAGTCTAGAACCACCAAATAGTGCCGGCGACAACAGAATCTAAGGTACGGTGTGGAGACCACTTACTGCACCACTCGCAGAGGTGCATGAAGGGTTCTAGCACGTGGAGCCTACGAGAGATGTGCAAGGAGGTTGATGACAAAAGCGATGTCGGGGCGTGTGGTAGTGGCGAGGTTCATCAGAGATCCGATTAGGCGGAGGTACAAGGTCACATCCACTGTCTCCCCCAGCTGTGTGGGATCGTCCACCTTCAGGGGATTGTGTCCGTCAAGTGTAAGAGGTGTGGAGGCCGTGGGCACTACGCCAAGGAGGTCACTGAAGCGCTCCCTCACAACATGTGCATATCGGGCCTGATGTAACAGAAATGTCCGACATCTGCGATCTCGCACAATCTCCATGCCAAGAAACACCATTGCATGACCAAGATCCTTCATCTTATAGGCAGTGTGGAGGACCGCCTTGGCCTCCTTCACAACCTCCATGAAAGGAGACGCGATTAGAAGGTCATCCACATGGACCAGGATGGCGATGAATCGCTCATGCGTCCGTCAGATAAAGAGAGAGGGTTCTGCCTTGCTCTGTACATATCCCGCACGAGTGAGGGTGCCAGTAATCTCCTGGTTTGAGCACCGAGGAGACTGCTTGAGGCCGTACAAGGACTTGCGCAAGCGCCAGACTTTGTCAACGTCGTCAAAGCTTGGTGGCTGGGCCACGTAAATCTCCTCATCCAGAGAGCCATGGAGGAACGCATTGTTCACATCCATCTGGTGTAGTTCCCGGTCATGCTGAGCCACCACACTGAACAGAGCGCAAGCTGAGGTCATGCGGCCGATTGGGGCGAAGGTGTGAGTGTATTCGATACCCGCGACTTGAGAATACCCCTTGACGACCAAGCGAGTCTTGTGGCATTCCAGTGAGCCATCCGGCTTCACTTTCTTGCAAAGGACCCACTTGACCTGAATAGCCTTCCCCCCAGGTGGAAGGTCGACTAGCTCGTAAACTCCGTGCTCTCAGATGGCACAAAGCTCATCCTCGCAGGCAGCACGCCAGGCGTCTGCATCTTCTGATGAGAGAGCTTCCGACAGTGTGTCTAGATCAGGCACCCTAGAGGGAGAGCTCTGAGTGGTAAGTGCACATGCCTCAGAGATGGGCCTGACTACCACAAGGTTTGTTGCTGCATCACAAGCGATACGAAACTCGTGAGTGACCAGGTCGTGCCCTACAAGGCACGCTGGATGTACCTCTGTGTGATCTGTGTGGACATTCAGGCCTAGGGCCTTTGTGTCGGGATCACCACTCGCGACGCTACGAGTGGAACGCCTGGGTGCGGGACCTAACACCCGCTTGACTCCGGAGACCAACGGGCGAAGATGACCACCGGACTCACGCGAGTAACCTGGGCTCGAGGGGCTCGCCTGAGGCTCAAAGACAGGCACGACCACATCTGGTGAGGTCTGGGGCAAAGGGACAGGTGATGCATTGTGAGGAGATGCAGGTGAAATGATGGGAGACACAGGACTGGGTGTGGGAGCAGGAGCAGGAGTCGAGGCAGGACCACGCACAGAGGCAGGAGAACTGGTGGACATAGGTTCAGAATCATGGATGACTGTGGGTTGCGAGGGAACAGGGGTAGAAACCGGCTGGGCTGGAGAGGTCTCTGGGCCGACAACTATGATCGTTTGGTCATCAAGAGCCGGAGAGCGAGAAGTGGAGGGGGCTCAAACGGACACATCAGCCGGACGAGAGGTGCTCGTAGGCCTAGACTCCCCCATCCGTCGAGAAGCCTCACACGTAGGAACGTGTGTGACGGACATCGACAGGATGGAGGTCAGGTCAAGGTAGGTGAGAGACTCAAAGAAGAGCGTGTCGCGGGACTCAACGATGCGACGACAGGCGGGGTCCTAAGAACGCCAGGCCTTTGACTACGGGAAGATGCCCAGTAAGGTACACAAGCGACCCCACGGGGAGACCTTGGACCCTTGCTGGTCCTCGGTGTACGACATAGAAGCCACACATCCCCAAACACGAGCGAGACACAGATTGACACGGTGGCCAAACCAGAGCTCTTACGGTGTAATGTGGTCTGGAAGGGGACCGTGCGGGAGGCGGTTCTAGACCCACATCATGTAGGCGAATCCTTCAAAGGTGAAGGATTATGGGAGACCACACCCAGGCTGCATAGCACAAACCACATCCTCCATGGTGCAGTTCCAACGCTCAGAGACACCGTTCTTTTTAGTGGTAGCAAGAGCAGAGACCTGGTGAAAAGCCCCGTGCTCGCCAAAGAAACTGTCCATCTCACCAAGAAGCTCACCACCGTGCTCATTATGGAAGGTATGCAGCGTGTGGCGGGACAAACGCTCAGCCATCACTAGCCAAAGGAAAATTGTGAGAGCGGCATAACTCTTCTGGCGCAGGCTGTAGACCCACCGCATCCGAGTGAAATGATCAGCCAGGGTCAGGACGTATCGGCCCCGATCGGACAAAGTCTTGACAGTAAGAGGACCTAGAAGATCCGAATGGACCAACTCGATGGGGCGAAGTGCTCAAGAACGGGAGGCAGGGTAGATGCAACGATGCATCTTACCCTGAGCACAGAACAGACAATCGGTCTTGGGCGTCTTCCCGAAAGAGGTCACGTCAAGACTGAGAGCGGTCTTGACGCGGTCTTGTCCGAATGAGCTTTGACATAGTGTCGGAGCCTACATGACACAAGCGACGATCCAACAGTTGTTGGTGCTCAGCAGAAAGAACACCAGTGACAAAAAAATGAGCAGGAGGAAAAGAGGGGCAAGGAGAAGAAGAAATCCGAGAGACACGGTACAGATCATCCACAATGGAGGTACGAAGAGCAATGGTACGAGTTTCAATAGCTGTCACAGTCACGGAGTCTGCAATTTGCTCTACAGAGAGTCCCATCGGTGTGTAGGCACGCATAGAAAGCAAGCTGAGCTCAATGTCAGGCACAAAAAGCACCTCGAAAAGATACAGGGGCCAGACGGACCATCAAAGCACACAACCCCAACACCCTGGACGGGCAATGACTGACCAGAGCCTGTGCGAACAGAGCGAACAGATGCAACAGGAACAAGAACAATAAAGTCACTACAACGACAAGTAATGTGATGAGTGGCACCGGAATCGATTATCCAAGTGCCATCGGGATCACGAACGGAGGACGTCACTGTACAACGGGCAATGGAACACTCAACCTCAGATGGGTGATGAGCAATAGGTGAGGGAAACAAAGAATGCCACAAAAATGAGACTCATGAATCCAATCGGTATTGTCAGGCCCATCATCATCACATGCCAACTGTGCCCCCCCATGAGTTATCATGAGCGATGAGAAAAGACAAACAAACAATATGTGAAATACCCTGCTGTGACGACACACTCACATCTCCCTAAAAGGGAAGTGCCAGAAGGTGACGAAGCGTGTCGATGGTGTGGTCACGTTGGTCCGGGTCGCCATTGCTCGCCGGTGGGGAAGCGGGAACTGCTGCGGTCGTGGTCGCCGCATGTCCAGAGGCTGTGCTGCTCGACGCAGCCTGCCGTACATGTGCAACCTGAAGACCGCGAGTGATCCACGTCCAGTCGATCGGCTGCCGGCACTCGGTGTAGCGATGAGGTCCTCCACAGTTGTAGTAGTGAATTGTACGTCCACTGCTACCACCCGATGACTGCTGCTGTTGCGACTGCTGGTGTCCCGAACCACCCCTCTTCTTGCCCTTCTTCCCATGTGCCGGCGCTGCCACACCCTGCATCTAAGTATGGATAACCGGGGTGGAAGGGGAAGAGGAGGGTGTGCCTGAGGATGGAGAAGTGGACTACAAGAGGGGGTTCGGTGGCGACGCGATGACCGCTGCAGCAAGTGGACTCTCATGATGGGCGACGGTTGCCTCATAGGCGGAAGTCACCTAGAGGAAAAGGTGATGCGCCCAAGGAAGAAGCTGAAGGGAGGTGGAGAAGGGCTCGAGCACGGTGGCACTGTACCCTGGCTGTGGGCTCGGCAAGTCCCTGACGAAGCGAGTGAAAGGCGCTAATGTGAGCCGGACGGGTGGCGTGCGTCTCTGTAGAAAGTAGGGAAAATGCCAGGTCCCAACCCCAACGTGGATCAGCACCCGTGCTTGTGCCGTCCTCTCCAAGGAAAGGGCAAAAGCC
Organism: Penium margaritaceum; assembly: GCA_023375785.1. Lineage (NCBI taxonomy): Eukaryota > Viridiplantae > Streptophyta > Zygnematophyceae > Desmidiales > Peniaceae > Penium > Penium margaritaceum. Next base: position 38,968 of record SZWC01015676.1, on the reverse strand, counting down.
ACGACAGTCTCAAGCGGCATGGCGTAAAGGATTCCTCGCATCGCCCTGGCCGGTGTCAGCACTTGAGCGCGATCCGTAACGTGGTATGGACTGTGATAGTAGGGCCATATCCCCTCTGAAGTGGCCCAGACCTGGAAAAGTGCCTCCCAACAATCAAAGCCGTCCTCGCTGACATATCGTGGGGGCGGTGTCTCAATGTCCTTGGGTTGCCGCTTCGTAGGGAGAGCAACGACATGCTGAGAAGAATGAGGGATGGGGAAGAAACCCGGACGAGGAAATTCACCGAGGTAGGGGTCATGCGAGGATCAGATTTCAGATGTCTGTGGAAGCTGAGAACTTGTCTGAAGCTGGCAAAGACGCTCCTGAAGCACGCGAATCTCGCTCTCATGAGTGTCATCTTCCATACCGGGCATGTCAGGGTCCTCATCCAAAGGATCAAGAGGTTGCAGGTCGCGTCCTGCTGCTGTCCTCGGTGCAGGTGCTGACTGCTGTGCAGAAGGTACGACACCGGCAACACCCTCGGAGGTGTGCTGTGGGACCGTGGGCTGAACACAAAGAAGTTCGGTGAGCGTACAAATTACCTCAGTCTGCTGGTGCTGCAGATGACACATCGCATCCTGCTGACTCCGCAGGTCCTCAATAACTGCGAGCGTGGGCTCATGACCCCTAAGAAAGAGGAAGAGGGATCTGGTGGTCCTTTGCCCTTGTCACCGGTCGGAGCCATATCAGCATTTAGTATGGGCCGAGAAGTCGAACTAGTCAGATTGTAGAACCGTCAGTGGTTCTCGAAGAGTTGAGACGTTGGCAAGTTTTGACTTTTCGACCCAAAAATTTGACCAAGGCAAGTGCTAACGTCAGCAAGGTCTGCTGCATCAGCATGGACTTGATGACGTCAGGAAGAAAAATGCTGATGTCGGCACAGTTTTTTTGTATGGGAGTCATGCGAACTGCTCGGTGGGATGGGGGGGACCTCGTCACCCCCTTGCGCGGCTACTTAGCTACGCAACTGCGCAGAATTTGTACAACTATGCAGAATTTGCATAGCTGCGCAAAGTCTACGCGGCTGCGCAGTGAAGCTGCTGCGCAACAATTTTGTGCAGCACTGCTGCGCAGCATAGCAGCCATGACTGCTGTTGCGTAGCACTGCTGCCGCTCCAGCCGCTGCTGCTACTGCTCCGTTGTTGCAGCTACTACTACTACTACAATGCTGCTGCTGCTGTTGCTACTGCTGTTGCTGTTGGTGCTACAGCAAGCGCAATGCTCCTGCTATTGTTGTCGCGCTGCTACTGTTGCCTGGGGCTACTGCTGCTGCTAGTGTTGCTCGCTACCGCTGCCGCTGTCACTGCCGCTGTCACTGCCGCTGCTCGCTGCTACTTCCGATGCGCACTGTTGCTCCTCGCAGCTGCGGCTCCGCGTTGCGAGCTGTTGCCGCAGGCTGCTGTTGCAAGCTCCTTCCCTTTTTTTGTTCTTTTTGGTCAAAATTCCCAGCCAGACACGGCTAATACTGCCATCCCGTGCTGCTGCGGTTGCTACTACTGCTGCTGCTGCTGCTCGGCTTGGCTGCTGGAGCTGGTAAGTGTCACAGATCACCTGGTGAGGTGGTGGGAACTGCGTGATGATGTCTCTGCTGAAAAATGACTGCAACGAGTCCCAACATTCGGTGGCGTCGTTGACTCTCACTGCTGCTGCCGGTGTTGCGTCTCTGCGACACAGCTCAACAAAAGAGGCCTCACTGCTCAAACACCATGAGAAGATGCATAGATGCTTCCTAGCAACACAGCCGCTGATTAGTTTTCAATGCCTTGGTCAGACGGTGACGAAAGTCACTGGTCGTACACATAACGGCAAGGGTTTGGCTAGGAGACACAAGTCAAAGTGTCAAGATGCTTCAATAGCATTTTGTAGAGAGAGTGAACAAATGACAGGTCTACAGCATAAATACCTGCCGCGGCACACGGCGGGTGTCGCACGCAGCAGTGCAAGGTCTGTCCTAAAACCGGCCCAAAAAACACTGTTTTGGCCGTAACTCCGTGCAGACAAGTCAGAACGCTACGTCGTCTGAACCTAAACGTGCTAGATCTCAAGCCAAAAGCTATGACTGGTCACACACATGCATCTGGCATAAAATTGTGGACGCACAATGCAAAACATGCAAATCGAGCCCACGAACAGTCCACCGATAAAATCCTACTGGCTGTAGAAAAACTGCAGAAGGTCCCAGAAAACATACAAGACTCTGGGACGGTCGTCGGTCAGCTTCGAGTAGGTGGTCCATCACCAGACGACGCACCGGCATCACTTGGGTCCGCATCAGGGATTTGCACAGGCATGGACACAGCCGAATGGTCACAGTAAACTATAGAGGTCGACAGGAACATCCCAAATCACAACACATCCAAGGGATTTGGAGTAGATCCCTGTTCGGGAGTGTGGTCTTGGTAGACATAATTCCCCAGTGCAGAATCATGGTTGAATGAAGACCTCTTCTTGCGAGTAGCATATGCGACACCCAACTTCGGAATTACATGGATTGGGACACCTTCCCTCTGCCGAGCGACACCATGTCATGGCCGTGGAAAGCTACCTGGAAGCTTTCTAGCATTGCTCTTGCTCACGAGGCAACTCAGTCGAGTCAACGATCCCACTAGCACCGAGGAAGGATGTAGAAACAAGAAGGATTGGGTTAGGCGACACGCTCAAAGTCTCATTGGCGCAATAGCTTCAATGTACAGAGGGAAATGACATATGACCAGTACACGACATAAATAACTATAGCGGCACACTGCGAGTGACGCACACGGCAGTGTCAGTTTCTCAGAATCTGCTCCTGCTGCCACACTCAGCTCTGTGCCTCCCGTCATTTCACTAGCATCTCCTCACACTGCATCACCTCTCCCTTTGTCTCAGTCCTCACCAGATGTGGTTGTGCCCGTCTCTGAGCCTTAGGTGAGCCCCTCGAGTCCAGGTTACTCGCGTGTGCCTGGTGGTCGTCTTCGACCGTTGGTCTCCTAAGTCCAGCGCGTGTCAGGTTTCGTCCCTAGGCGGCCCACTCACAGCATTACGAGTGGTGATCCCGACACAAAGGCCCTAGGCCTAAGTGTTCGCACACATCGCACAGAGGTACATCAAGCCTGTCCTATAGGGGACGATTTGGTCACTTGCGAGTTTCGCTTCGCTGGTGAGGAAGCAGCTGACCTTGTGGTCGTCAGGCTCAGCTCTGAGGCGCGTGCACTCGCCACTTCGAGCTCTCCCTTGATGGTGCCTGATCCGGGTACAATGAGGAAAGCTCTCTCATCAGAGGATGCAGATGCCTAGCGTGTTGCCTGCGACGATGAGCTTCGTGCCATCTGAGAGCACAGAGTTTACGAGCTAGTCAACCTTCTACCAGGGAGGAAGGCTATTCAGGTCAAGTGGATGTTTCGCAAGAAAGTGAAGCAGGATGGCTCACTGGAACGCCACAAGGCTTGTTAAGTCGTCAAGGGGTATTCGCAAATCGAGGGCATCATTACACTGACACGTTCACCCTTGTCGGCTGCATGACCTTTGCTCGCACTCTGTTTGATGTGGTGGCTTAGTATGAGTGGGAACTACGCTAGATGGGCGTGAACAATGCGTTCCTCCATGGCTCTCTGGATGAGGAGATTTATGTGGCCCAGCCACCAGTTTTTGGGGACGGTGACAAGGTCTGGCGCTTGCGTAAGTCCTTGTAAGGAATCAAGCAGTGTCCTCGGTGTTGGAACCAAGAGATTACAGACACCCAGACTTGTTCAGGATATGTACAGAGCGAGGCAGATCCCTCTCTTCATCTAACAGTCGCCTGAGTGGTTCACCGTCATCCTAGTCTATGTGGACGACCTTCTCATCGTGTCTCCCTCCATGGAGGCAGTAAAGGAGGCCAAGGCAGTCCTTCAAACTGCCTCCAAGGTGAAGGATCTTGGTCCTGCAATGATGTTTCTTGACATTGAGATCGTGCGAGACCGCAAACGTCGGTCATTTCTACTGCATTAGGCCCGATACACATGTGTTGTGGGGGAGCGCTTCAGTGACCTCCTTGGCACAGTGCCCACGGTCCCACACCTCTCACACCTGACGGGCAAGATTCGCTAAAGGTGGAAGATTCCACATAGCTAGGAGAGACAGTGGATGTGACCTTGTACCTCTGTCTCATTGGCCACTACCACACGCCCCGACATCGCTTGTACCATTAACCTCCTTGCATAGTTTGTGCAGGCTTTACGTGCTAGGGCCCTTCATGTGGCTGTGCAAGTGGTGCGGTACGTGGTTTTCACACCATACCTCGGACTCTGCTTTCGCCGCCAGTGTTCGGTGGTTCTCCACAGCTACATCGACAACGACTAGGCTTGGAGGCCAGATGGACAGAGTGGCACCGGCCATTTGTTCTTGCTCGGTTGTACCGCTGTGTCCTGGCTTAGTAGGAAGCAGGGCTACATTGCACGTAGCTCATTGGAGGCAAAGTATGTTGCTCTGGTTGCAGGGAATGCTGAGGTAGTGTGGCTCCAGTGCATGTTCCTTGAGTTGCGTCAATCAGTGCCAGCCATTGTGCTTCGTTGCGACAACCAAAGTGCTCTTGCCATTGCGGAGAATTCTCGTGTTTTTCATGCTCGCACAATGCACATTGTGATTGAGCATCATTGCGTGCGTGATCTGGTAGAGCAACACGTGATCTCTGTCATATGAGTCGGCACTGACGTGCAGCGTGCTGATTTCTTGACGAAGGCACTGGCTCGCGGAAAGTTTCTGGTGGCCATTCGTTCTATTGGGCTTCGGCCCTTGCCTCAGATTTGTTGAGTGTATGGTGTGTCTGTGTCTCTGTCATGACTGTCTCTGGAATTGTATTTGCATTCGTTTCACTGCTACACGCGTATGGACATGCGTACCATCGGGTCATGGGGAAGTGTTGTGATTTGTGACATTCCTGTCGACCTGTACAGCTTACTGTGACCACTCGGTCGTGTCCATGCCCGTGTTGATCCCTGAGGCGGATCCAGGTGGCACCGGTGTATCGTCAGGTGGTGGACCACCTGCTTGGAGCTGACCGACGACCGCCCCAGAGTCCTTGATGTTGTCTGGGACTTTTCGTAGTTTCTCTGTAGCACGTAGGAGTTTCTCGGTGGACTGGTCGTGGGCCCGATTTGCATGTTTTTGCATTGTGTGTCCACCGTTTGATGCCGGGTGCATGCATGTGACCTAGCATTTGGCTTGAGATTTTGCACGTCTTGGTTCAAATGACGTAGCGTTCTGACATGCCTACGCTGAGTTACGACCGAAACAGTGGTTTTGGGCCCGTTTTAGGACAGACCTTGCACTGCCGCGTGCGACACCCGCCGTGCGCCACGGCAGGTATTTATGCCTTGGACCTGTCATTTGTCATTTATCTCTGCAAATGCTATGGAAGCATCATGAAACTTTGACTTGTTTCTCCTAGCCCGACTCTTGCCGTAGTGTGTTTGACCTGTTACTATCATCACCGTCTGACCAGGCACTGACACCTAGTCAGCGACAGTGTTACTAGGAAGCTTCCACACATCTTCTCACCAGCCAAAAGCCACTATTTCAGCATTAAATCTGTGCACATGTATCCAAATGCAACACCGTCTGAACTTAGAGATGCAAAATCTTCACCCGAATGCTATGAGTGGTCACACGCACAGGTCCAACATCTATCATTGCACATACAATGCAAAACATGCAAATCGTGCTTAGGAGGCAATCCACAAAGAAAACTCTAGCGACTGTAGAAAAATTGCAAAGCACCCTTGCCAGCATTGAGCAGCTATCTTGCAACTGCTGGTGGGTGGAGCAACCACTCATCGGTGCTTCGGCGCCAGCTGGGTCCGTATCAAGGATCTGCACAAGCATGGACAAACCATGGTCATAGTAAGCAACATAGACAAACAGACATGACTCACATCACAACACTCCCACATGAAGCGATAGTACACAAGTCATACACGTGCACAATTGACAGAGGCGCGTAACGAGATGCTCAACGGTCCACTCACAGACCCCACTCAGTCAATATCAGGTAAGGGACGAAGCCGGACAGAATGAATGACCACCATAAACGTTTTGCACATTAGTGCCTTGATCACGAAGTCATTCCGCTGCATGTCAATGATGACACTGATGATGGAGATCACCTGTCGCTCTACAAGATCATGCACAAAGTGATGTTCAATAGTAATGTGCTTTGTGCGTACATGAAACACACTAGAGTACTCTGTATTGACAACAACACTTTGGTTGTCACAGCGCAAAACGGTACCAAGCATGAATTGGCGCAACTCACGAAACAGGCGTTGTAGGCACACCACTCGGCAGCTCTTATAATGAGCTAAACATACTCAGCCTTTGATGAGTTACATGCAATGCAAAAGTCCTTGACACAACGCCACGACACGACGGCACCATCCAATAGGAAAACGTAGACTGCGCCCATGAGGGCTCCACACCGAGTCAGTATCTAGGTAGCCGTCAACAACCACAAAACACTGCCATCATAAGCAGAGTCCGAGGTATGGTATGGAGACCACTTACCGCACCGCTCCTAAAATCGCGTGACGGGATCTCGCCCAAGGACACTGTTAAAATTGTGTAAGGAGATTGATGGATTTGGCAATATCAGGTCGTGTTGTAGTGGCCAAGCACATCAAAGAGCCGATGAGGCACAAGTATAGGTTCACATCCATTGTCTATCCCAGTTGTGCTAGATCATCCACCTTCAAAGCATCCTGTCCTTTCCGGTTTCATAGAGGTGGAGACATTGGGAACTACACCAAGGAGGTTAGCAAATTGCTCATCCACGACGTGGAAAGAACATGCCTGATGCAGCTAGAGTGTCCGCCGCAAACGATCACGCATGATCTCTATCCCGAGAACATTGTTACAGGACCAAGATCCTTCCTCTTGTAGGCAACTTGAAGTACTGCCTTGGCCTCCTTCACGACGTCCCTTGAAGCAGGCACAATCAAGAGTTCTTCCACTTCGACCAGGATTGCAGTGAAGATCCCAACTGTCCGCTTGAGAAAGAGGGATGGATTGGCGTCGCTCTGCACGTAACTAACAGGTGCTAGTGTGCCGGTGATCTCCTGGTTCCAACACCGGGATGACTGTTTCAAGCCGTACACGGCCTTGCACAAGCGCCAGACCTTGTCATCGACCTCGAAACCAGGTGCTTGGACTATGTAGATATCCTGCTCTAAGGTTCCATGGAGGAACATGTTGTTCACATCCATCTGGTGCATATCCTAGTCGTGGTGAGAAATAACCTAAAAAAGAGTGTAAGTGGTGGTCATGCGACCAAGGGGTGTGAAGGTGTTAGTGAAGTTCACACCTTCAACCCGTGAGAACCCCTTGGTTGTTGATCGAGTCTTGTAGTGATCCAGTGTGCCATCAGGCTTCACCTTCTTGCAGAAGACTCACTTGGCCTGTAGAGCCTTCCACCCAGGTGGGAGGTCGACAAGCTCATAGACACCGTGCTCACCGATGACTCTCCGCTCATCCTCACAATCAGCACGCCACCACTCTGCATCATGAGCCAACAATGCCTCCTTCAACGTTCCTGGATCAGGCATCGGTGAGGGAGAGCTTCAGGTGGCTAAGACACACGCCTCCGAACTCAGTGTGACCATGATAAGGTCGGCTGCAATCTTTTCATGGACACCTGAGCATCGAGCTACTCCCGCAACCCTGGTGGACCACAGGTGAGGAGGCCTGGACGGATCCATCTGTAGGACGAGACTCCTCCATCCGTTGGGAAGCCACACAGGTGGGAACGTGGTCGGCGGCCAGCAACAGAATGCTGGATAAGTTGCGATAGGTGAGAGCCTCATAGTAGAGAGGGTCTCCGGACTCAACAGTGTGATGGCGAGCGGGGTCCTAACAGTGCCAAGCCTTTGACTGTAGAGAGATGCTGAGGAAGGCACACATGCGACCCTCAAGTGAGAACTTCGACCCCTGCTAGCCCTCGGTGTACTAGATGTAGGAAAGGGACCTCCAAACGCGAGCAAGATGGAGATCGGTGAGATGGCCTGACCATACCTTATACCGTGTGACATGGCCCAGAGGAGGACCACGCGACAGGTGGTTCCAGACCCACATCATGTAGGAGAAGCCATCAGATGCAAAGGACTCTGGAAGAACGCACTTAGACCGCATGGTGTGGATTGAATCCTCCATTGTGCGATTCCAATGCTCACACACACCGTTCTACTGCGGTGTAGCAAGAGCGAAGGGCTGATGAAAGACACCGTGCTCAGCAAAGTATGCATCCATCTCGCATAAGAGAGGGAGACAAAATATGAGAGAGATGAGGGAAAGTGGAGAGCAAGAGGGAACAAAAGTTGGAGAGAGAGAAAGAGAAGAGATCTTTCCTTGTCATTGCTGTTGTCGCACCGCTCTCTTAGTTCTCTCGTGTCACCTCCACTCCCTCAGAGTTCCCCTCTCATCATCCACTGCCTTCTTGTTTCCTGAAGTCACTCGTGTCCAACTCTTACTATGTTTTACTTCCTTTCACTTCCATCATTATCCCCATCTCCTTGGTATTCCATGCTGTGTTCCACCTTTGTTTTCCACGGCGAAGCTATAGCTGATGGGATCGAGCAGCCTCTCCTCCCCCCAGTTTCTTTGCATGTGATGCACACCACTCCTCTCCACGAGACTACACTTCATACCCACCGTATCCAAATTTTAGGATACCCCCTTCCTTCAGGATGTTGCTGCAGCCATTGGGTGTGAAGCAGCCTCTTCCCCCCCTCCCCTTCCACGGGACATCCCTCCTCCTACCTGGACCTCTCATTACTATCCACTCGCCTCTTATACATAATACCCATTACCCTCCATACCCACTTTCTGCACAACAACGGACTGCCTCTAGCAAGCTCCCAAGTCTACTCATTGATCCCACATCACTCTACGGACGGTCTTGCCCAACCTTCGATTGATTGCGATCGATCGACCTCCTAAGGAAGTTTTTTACTTAAAGTAACATGGTAACCCTGGGTTAGTCCCAGAGTTCTGACCCAATTAAATGAACCTGGTGATAACCTTCAGGTTTAATCTACGCCCTTCGTTCTTTTTTAGGTCATCAACACTCGACTAGTAGTATTATTCCCTTTATGTTGCACATCATACCCATGATGGAGGGGGTGGGTCTTTATGACCTACTCTTTAGATACCAAAACAAGTAAAAAGAAAAAAACAAGAGTCAGTTGTTGCACGGAAAGCGTGCATAAGATTACATACAAACCGAGCAAAAGAATCCACATATATATCTCTAGGGACATCCTGGTCAACTGTCCTCATTTTGGACCACATGAGGAAGGAATTCCACGAGGTTGGCCAATCATGGAGGTTCACAGTGGAGTTTCATAGCAATGGTGGCCAATCATAAAGGTTTTTGATGCACAAAGTGTGGACTTTAGAGTCCAATTTTTCATAGATTACAGCATGAATGCAAATATTTCCCATGACAAAGGTTATGAGGAATTTATTTTGTGAGGAATGACCACAAACACATATCTATGTCAGCATTTGTAGCTGGGATCAGTGATTTGGCTAGCCTAGCAGAAAAACTGACCGTAGGGATTGGACTAAAACCATAGTGTCCGTTTCTGCCTGCTTGGCGTCGCTTGTCGGATTCTGTGATGTCCGGGTTGTTACTTCTTAAGGAGCCGCAGTATTTCCAGTCCGGCTAAATGGAGAACCTAGGCAGCAAGTTCGGGCAACAGCATTGTTGATGCAGCGTGCGGGCTTCCACGCTCGTTGCTTAAGTCAGCTGCCCCCTCAGTCTGCTGCTCTAGAGTCTAAGTTTGGAAGCTCTGGGTTTGTTACTCAGAAACGCGCGCGCCAAAGTTAGCGCCAGAAAGCAGCTGAAAACTGAACGTAACTGGTTAGGAATGAAGAATGAGCAACAATGGGAGACCCCTCCAACTTCTAGCTCCTCCCCACTAGTGTAGAAGTTGTTACTCAGCTAACCAGCCAATCAGAAAATAGCTGTGGACCTATTTTCTGGCAGGCAGGGTTTTCTCGGTGAGCCCTGCCAGACGCCCGACAGCCCAAAACCCGGGCGTAGTCCGTTTTGCCTGAAAACTGGGCCATACCATAATACCGACGCTGCAACCGCAGTCGTGCGGTCAGAATCAGCTAGAAAAATAGTAGCAAAGAGTTATGGCTGCCCGAACCCAGGCACTGCCTACGGTGGTCCATGATGCCGAATAGGGCCATACAGCATGCAACAAGGTCCCTAGGCAGAGCATGACGACGCAGACGCGACGGGACGCGCTGGATGCATGCAGACAACACTTGCGGTGGCAGTGACCGCCGGTAGCACGATCGCCGAGGAGGCCTGCCGATGGAGCTGAGCACGTCGCCGGAGAGTGGAGGCTCCAGCGAGCTGCGAGTAGACCTCAGCGTGCGTCGGCTCCACCGGATGACGCTCCATCAGCGTCGAGTCTCGCCTTCATTCATCTGCACGCCGATGTACACAAGCCGATAGGACGCAACAGAGCACAATGAGGGATGCGCAAAAACCAACACTCCCCCATGACTCACAGGCGTAGTGTACATGGGCGGGCAGAGAAACGGTCAACATCCAGACTCCCCCAAGGTATGCAGAGACGCAGGCAGAGACAAAGAGGGCAACTCACGGATGCACGCTGACTGAACTCACAGCCGTCCTGAACGATTCCCTCTTCAGTGCCTTGATCAGGAAGTCAGCCAGCTGTCGTGCTGTCTCAACCCATACGATGGTGATGCTGCCGTCATGCAACAACGAACGCACATAGTGATACTCAACATTGATGTGCTTTTTGCATGTGTGATGCACACCGTTATTGTCGGTGATGACCATGGCACTCTCATTGTCACAATGCAAGGTGATGGATGCGACAGACTGACACAACTCGGACAGCAGACGACGCAACCACAAATTCTTATACGCGCCTGAGCCAAGGGCCACGTACTCAGCCTCAGCAGTGCTGCGTGCAATGCACCCCAGCTTGCCACTGCGCCAGGACACAGCTGTGCCGCCGACCAGAAAGATCTAGCACGTGCGACTCTTACCGTCTGGACTGCCGGCCCAGTCACTGTCGGTGTAGCCCACTGCGACGACGGACGGCTGACGGCGGAACATGAGACCTCGCCGAGGGGTTGAGATGACATAGCGCTGCATTCGGATCGTGGCCTCGAAGTGGAGGTGATGCGGCTCCTTAGAGAACTGGGCCAGGAGGTTGGCGGCCAACGCGATGTCTGGACACGTCGTCGTCGTCAGGACCATCAGTGACCCGATGACCCGCAGATACGTGGTCACATCAACTGGCTCCCCAACAACAGTTGGGTCATGACTCTTCAGCTTCACCTGGCCGTCGGGTGACATGGGTGAAGATGCGCTAGGCACGAGGGGCAGGTCCTCGGCGAAGTGAGTGGACAGGGTCTACACACAGGCAGCCTGGTGGATGTGCAGGATGCCCTGGGAGTGATCATGCTCGAGCTCCATGACCAGGAAGACTCGGACAGACCCGAGATCCTTCATCTGGTAGGCGGCGTGCAGCAAGTCCTTGACACGCTGGATGGCGGCGGCTGCGTCTGGCGACGTAATGAGGAGATCGTCGACGTAGACCAAAACCGCGGCGAAGTTCTGACTTCGTAGGCTAACGAACAGTACGGGGTTAGCGGTGCTGCGCTGGAGGCCGCCACGGAGAAGCTTGCTGCTGATCTCTTGGTTCAAGCACCGAGGCGGCTGCTTCAGGCCATAGAGGGCCTTCCACAGCCGCCAAACTCTCCCAGTGCTATCGTCGAAGCCAGGGGGCTGCGTCATGTAGAGCTCCTCACCCTCCAGTGAGCCATGGAGGAAAGCGTTGCTCACGTCCATCTGATGCAGCTCCCACCCGTGCTGGGCAACCAGGCTTAAGAGCGCCCGGCTAGTGGAGAACCGACCGACTGGGGCGAAGATCTGGTCATAATCGACCCCAGGGACCTGAGCAAACCCCTTTGCAGTGAGGCGGGCCTTGTACTTGTCCAAGGATCTGTCAGGCTTCCACTTACGCCGAAAGACCCACTTGGCACCAATGGCCTTCCGACCTGGAGGGAGGTCGACGAGGTCATACACGTGGTGCTATCGGATAGCAACGAGCTCCTCGGCGCAGGCAGCATCCCAATGTGCGGCCTCAGGGGAGGCTCGAGCCTTGCGTAGGGTGGCTGGGTCCTCTGCGCGCGCTGTGGACCGGACTGAGAGGGCGTGTGCATCACAAGCCCCAGGTGGGATGCGGGCGAGTGTAGCCACAATAGCATGCCGATACTCGTGATGAAGCATGGCGTAGCCCAATGCAGAACCCGGGTGAAGGTCTGCGATGATGGCGGAAGTGGTCAGGCTGAGAGCCTTTGTGCCAGGATCCCCACCCACGACCGTGGGAGTGGAGGAGACACGTGGAGCCACTGGGGGTCGGGGCGCCACAGGACGCGGTGCGATGGTCTGCGCGCTCACTGTCGGCCGAGGTCGGAGGCTGCCGCATGGGCCACGTGTGTAGTGCGGTCGGGAAGAAGATGGCCCTGAGTTCGACGGGCCGACGGAGGCGGACGGGGCTACTGGTCCGGAGGAGCCAGCAGACGCGGCAGGCGCTGCTTGCCCGGAGGGGCCTATTGGCCCGGAGGAGCCAGCAGACGCGACAAGCACTGCTGGCCCGGAGGGGCCAGCGGACGTGACAGGGGCTCCTGGGCCAGAGGGGCCAGCGGACACGACTGGGGCTGCCGCCTCGGAGGGGCGAGCGGACGCGACTAGGACTGCTGGTCCGGAGGGGCAAGCGGACGCGAAAGGAGCTACGGGCAGAGGGGCCAACAGACCCGACTGGGGCTGTCGGCCTGGCGGGGCCATCGGAAGCGACTGGGGCTGCCGGCCCGGAGGGGCCAGCGGACACGACAGGTGCTACTGGCCCGGAGGGGCGAGCGGACGCGACTGGGGCAGCTGGTCCAGAGGGGCCAGCAGACGCGACAGGGGCAGCTGGCTCGGAGAGGCCAGCAGACGCGACAAGGGCTACCGGCTCAGAGGGACGGAGTGATGTGTCACCTGGAAGCGACAGGACAGAGGACGAACTCACCACTCCCCCACGCGACGGGAGGGACACGGACGAGCCGGAGCGGATGAGGTCGCAGGGAATCAGGTCCTCAAAGAAGAGGGCATCGCGGGACTCGATGATGTAGTGTCGGGATGGGTCCCAGAAGCGCCAGGCCTTGGACTGACGAGACACACCGAGGAAGGTGCAGGGGCGTCCGCGGGGGGCGAGCTTGCCGCCCTGCTGTGGGGCGGGCAGCCACACAACTGCCACACAGCCCCAGACGCAAGCCGGGCGGAGGTCAGCGCGCCGACCGCACCAGTACTTGTAAGGCGTGGACTGGCGGGGAAAGGGACCGTGGGGAACCCGGTTCCAGACCCAGGTCATGTAGGCCATGGCTTCAAAATAGAAGCCATCGGTGAGACCGGACTAGACCCGCATGGTGCGAACGGCGTCGGCCATGGTACGGTTCCACCGCTCGGAGACGTCGTTCTGGGCGGGTGTGTAGGGCGCACATGTTTCATGGTGGATCCCGTAGGAGGCAAGAAAGGTCGTGGCCTCACCCAGGTACTCGCCACCACGATCGGAGCGAAAGCGGCGAAGGGGGCGGCCACACTCGCGCTCCGCGAGGACAAGCCAGTCTTGAATGGTTTGGGCGACATCGCTCTTCTGCCGAAGGCAGAAGACCCAACGGTAGCGAGAATAGTCGTCCGTAAGAGTGAGGACATAGCGGCCATGCTCACCGACGGACTCGGTGGGGAGAGGGCCCATGACGTCCGAGTGGACAAGGTCAAGAGGGGCAGACGCACGGGAGGAAAATAGGGGGTACGTGGACCGGTGCATCTTCCCCTGAGCGCNGTTCTGGGCGGGTGTGTAGGGCGCAGACGTCTCATGGTGGATCCCGCGGGAGGCGAGAAAGGTCGTGGCCTCACCCAGGTACTCGCCACCACGATCGGAGCGAAAGCGGCGAAGGGGGCGGCCACACTCGCGCTCCGCGAGGACAAGCCAGTCTTGAATGGTTTGGGCGACATCGCTCTTCTGCCGAAGGCAGAAGACCCAACGGTAGCGAGAATAGTCGTCCGTAAGAGTGAGGACATAGCGGCCATGCTCACCGACGGACTCGGTGGGGAGAGGGCCCATGACGTCCGAGTGGACAAGGTCAAGAGGGGCAGATGCACGGGAGGAAGATAGGGGGTATGTGGACCGGTGCATCTTCCCCTGAGCGCAGTCAATGCACTCAGTGGGGCACGGAAGAGGGAAAGTCTCCGGGTCAAGGCCCTTGGCCGGCTGGGTGCGGAGCATGCTTTCTACGGCGGCAGAGTGGACGTGGCAAAGGCGGTGGTACAAGAGACGGGTGTGCTGAGGAGAAAGCGTGCTAGTGACAAACACATGACCTGTGGCAGCCAACGGGGAGGAGACGGGAGGGGAAGAGGAGCGGCGAGGAACATGCCACAAGTTGCCACGGGCGGTGGAGTGCAGTACGACAAGACCAGACGGACGCAACGACACAGTGCCGACACCACGCGAGTGCACAGCGTCCATGCTCCTGCGGTCAAGGGCAGTCACGGAAAGGAGGCTGAGCTCGAGACCAAGGATGAAGAGAACATCGGTCAGAAAGACGTCACTGGCCGGACCACAAAAACGAACGACGCTAACACCACAGACAGGTAACACCTGTCCGGAACCCGTCTGGACACCGGAGACATCGCTGACAGGACCGAGCATACTGGAGGCCTCACGAGAGGCCGTCATGTGATGTGTGGCCCCGGAGTCGATGATCCAGGTCTCAGCAGGGTCCTGGACAGGGGTCGCCAGATCACTCACGGTCACATGGCAGCAAGCGAGGGACGCGGACGCGATGGAAGGAGGCGCGGAACGAGACTGCCAATCGTCAAGCCACGCAATGTCGTCAAGGAGTGGGGTGGAGGAGACCACGGAAGACGACGAGACAGACGAGGAAATGGGACACGACCGCAGCTCAGTCTCAGTCATACAGGGATGTGTCGGAGGGCAGGAGGTGACGCAGCTCGTACTTCCCTGGGGAGGAGGGCGAGGCAGGCCAAGCTGGAGCGCGATGAACTGCTCCAGCTGACGCTCACGGGAGGACGGCCCAGGAGTGTAGACGGAGTGCGGACTGACGACACCGGAGCCCGGGTAGTAGGAGGGTTGAGCCGGCGAAGGAAGCGGAGGTGCTGACGGCTGAGGGTAGTACTGCTGCGGGTAGTACTACTGCTGCGCAGGTGCCTACGGGAGAGACGGAGCTGTCGGAGTGGCAGAGCTGCTGGACGATGTGGGAGTGTCAGGGCCAGTTGCACCGACAGCGGCAGAGGCGAGGCGGCGCTCCCGCTGGCGGCGCATGGTGGCGATGACGCGCGCCTCGTCCGTCGGGAGAGGGCACGTGTACCACCCGTGCCCTGGCTGGCCATAGTTGTGGCAGACCGAGCCACCACCGCTCGACCCGGTCGATGACTGCTGTTGTTGCTGTTGTAGTGGACCCTTGCCTTTCTTGTTTCGACTTTTCTTTTTCTTCCCCGAAGACGATGAGGTAGCTGCGACGGGGGAGGCGACGGCTACGGAGGCAATGGCAGGGGAGGCGACGGCAGGGGATGCAAGGGCCTCCGTGCGATGGAGCTGGGACTCCTAGCGAGCTTCCTCAATGAGTAGGACGAGCTCATATGCCCAGGGCATGAGAGTGCCCTGGGCCTCCATGGTGGAGAGGACGTCCTGAGGGTAGTGGACAAAGACGTCCGCGCACACGCTTGTGGCGCCGCGGTTGATGGTGAGGAGCGCGGACAGAGGGGGCGAGCAGATTTGCCGAGTCGATGGAGGATGTCCTCCGCCCGCTGCTAGTGGGCAGTGACAGTCTCGGTCTCCCCCATGTGCAGGGAGTTGAACTCCCGGAGCAGACGGCTGATCTCAGCGTCGCTAGACAAGCGATGGGGCCTGGTGAGGACGTGCCATGCGGCTGCCGGGTCTGGGATGTCGCCAGCGGTGAAGTCGTCGAGGAAGGGCTGCAGGGAAAGGCGGGAAGCTGGGGGGCGACTGGTACAAGGGCACGCACGGCGTGACCAGCGTCATACAGCTGATCGGCCTGGGTGGAGTCGTAAGGGAGGGTGTAGTAGGCCCGCAGAACCTCACCCTGCGCCCAGATCCGGGAGCTGAGCTCCCAGCTCCGGAACTGCTCGCCAGCCTGAAGCGGTGGCTGCGGTGTCTCAAAGTCCTTCTGCCTGCAGCCGGCACCCAGAGTGGGGCCAAGGACGGAGGTCACTGTCTGCCATTGGCACTTAGTCTGCTGTTGTGCCAGGTAGTACGTGGCAGCGGACACAGCGGGGCTAGCGTGCCCTGGAGGGATGAACGACGGCAGCACACTGGTGGAGGTCTGGGAGGCGACTGGCTGTAGCGCTACAAGCTGCTGCGTCAAGGCGGCGAGCTGTTGCTGAAGAGTAGCGAGAGGGTCGGGGTTGCCGCCAACATTACCATTGGGATGCTACTGCTGCTACTGCTGCTGGGACGGCGGCTGCTGCTGCTGTAGCGGCGGCGGCTGCTGCTGCTGAGGCGGCGGTGGCTGCTCCTGCTGCTGCTGTTGCTCCTTCGGCTGCTGCTGGTGCAGTTGCGGCAGTTGCTGTTGCCGTGGCGGCGTTGGCTGCTACTCTTGCTGCGGCGGCGGCGACTGCTGCTGCTGCGGCGGCGGCGGCTGCTGCTGTTGCAGCAACGGCGGGTGCTGCTACTGCTGCTGCTGCTGCTGCTGCAATCGCTGCAAGAAAGGAGGGGTAGGGGTCCCCCCAACAGAGGAGGACCCCTCCTCGCGGGGACTACTAGCCATGATTTAGTGTCCCTTGTGTTTTTTTTCGTTGTCTTTGTGTTAATGATGTCAGCAGGAGGTTGGGGCGGTGGGGATTCTACCCACCCCCCTTTGGCCTTCCCCCTTTCCCTTTTTCCTCCCTTTTTGTTTTTTTGTTGATGACGTCAGCAGTGACGTGAGCAGAGGGGTGCTGACGTCAGCAGCGGCGGTTGTTGGGGCCGCCGCTGCTGTTGTTGCTGTTGATGCTGTTGTAGCCGCTACTATTGCTGTTGTTGCTGCTGCTGTTGCTGCTGTTGCTACTGTTGTTTGCTGCTGCTGCTGTTACTACAGCTGCCGCTGTTGTTGTTGCTGCTGCTGCAGTAGCTGCTGCTGGTGTTGCTGTTGCTGCTGCTGTTGCAGCTGCAGCTGCTATTGCTACGACCTGCTACGGCTGTTGTGCCTGCTGCAGTTCGCTGCTGCTGCTACGTACTGCTGCAGCTGCTTCGTGCTGCAACAGCTGCTTGCTGCTGCGGCGGGCTACTACAGCGAGCTGCGGGGGTGGGGGATTTATTTTGTTGCCCCTTTTTTTGTTTTTTTTTCCTTGTCACAGTGGGGAGCAGCCCGCTGTCTCCTGCGAGCAACGGGCTGCTGCTCGCTTGGCGGCAGCGAGCTGCTGCTCGCTGGCAGCAACAGGCTGCTGATCGCTGCTTGCTCGCTGCGAGCAGCGAGCAACAGCAGCCGCGGTTGGCAGCTGCCAGTTGCTGCTCGTTGCTGCTGCTGCTGCAGCTGGCTGCTGCTGCTGCAGCTGGCTGCTGCTGCAGCTCGCTACTGCTGCTGCACGCTGTTGCAGCTGCTGCGTGCTGTGGCTACTGCCTACTGACGTTGCGGGCTGCTGCTGCGAGCTGCTGCTGTGCGCTGCTGCTGCAGCTACACGCTGCTGCTGTTGGTGCGAGCTGCTGCTGCTGTGGGCTACTGCGAGCTACTGCTTCTGCCTGCTGCTACTGGTGGTGCCAGTCACTGCACCTGGGTGACGTTGCCGCTTGCGTCGTCGCCCGCACACGTCAGACGCCGCCTGCTGCTCACCTCCTCGCGTCACGCATGGGGGTCAGTGCTGCCGAAAAAATTTCGGCAGCATTTCCTTGGCCCAGTGGCCGTGGGAAAAAATCTGATGCCGCCACCAGGCGGGTCAATGCAGCTGGAAAAAATCCGGCAGCATTTCCCCTGCACTAGCGCGTATGGGGGTCCGCCAGCGTTGTCTGGCACCTGTTCGCCTGTCTTCTGCTGCTATTGCTACGCTCTGGCTTTGATACCAAAATGGAAAACCTAGGCAGCAGGTTGGGGCAGCAGCGTTGTTGATACAGCGTGCGGGCTTCCACGCTCGTTGCTTAAGTCAGCTGTCCCCTCAGTCTGCTGCTCTAGAGTCTAAGTCTGGAAGCTCTGTGTTTGTTACTCAGGTTCGCGTGCGCCAGAGTTTGCGCCAGAAAGCAGCTGAAAACTTAAAGTAACTGGTTAGGAATGAAGAATGAGCAACAATGGGAGACCCCTCCAAGTTCTAGCTCCCCCCCACTAGTGTAGAAGTTGTTACTCAGCTAACCAGCCAATCAAAAAATAGCTGTGGACCTATTTTCTGGCAGGCAGGGTTTTCTCGGTGAGCCCTGCCAGACACCTGACAGCCCAAAACCCGGGCGTCGTCCGTTTTGCCTGAAAACTGGACCATGCCATAATACCGACGCTGCGAACGCAGTCGTGCGGTCAGAATCAGCTAGAAAAAAAGTAGCAAAGAGTTATGGCTGCCCGAACCCAGGTAGTGCCTACGGTGGTCCATGATGCCGAACAGGGCCATACAGCATGCAACAAGGACCCTAGGCAGAGCATGACGATGCAGACGCGACGGGACGCGCTGGACGCATGCAGACAGCACTTGCAGTGGCTTTGACCGCCGGCAGCACGACCGCCGAGGAGGCCTGCCGATGGAGCTGAGCACGTCGCCGGAGAGAGGAGGCTCCAGTGAACTGCGAGTAGACCTCAGCGTGCGTCGGCTCCACCGGATGACGATCCATCAGCGTCGAGTCTCGCTGTCAGTCATCTGCACGCCGATGTACACAAGCCGGGAGGACACAACAGAGCACAATGAGGGATGCGCAAAAACCAACACGGCTGTCCCAAGAGCCTGAATCCGTCCACCAAAATCTTCACTTCGTCATTGGTGGACCCGTCAGAAAAATGACCAATCCATCAATCACGATTGGGTACATGTAGGGATTACCCACGAAATTCGATTCTGTGTATGCCCTGGCCGACGTTCGGAAGAATAAAACTAGTCTACTGGACGTTCGGAAGAATAAGACTCCCCTACCCAGTGACCTGGGAAGATTAAATTTTTACCCACGATCAACAAGGAATTGCATCATGTCGACGCTACATGCGATTCGACGCCGACATGCTGACATCGTCAATATCTCTGATGATTCACAAACCCCTCATTCGGGGGGTCTGTGAATGTTCGTGGTGGGGGTTTGCGTCTGGTTCGCATGGGGGTCTGAGAATCCCCATGCGTTGAAAGGGAACTTGCTGGGCCCCGCTACCGCGAGGCCCAACAGGACCCCGCGAAGGAATAAAACCCTAAACCCCTAATGTAAATATGGGTGTGGTTTAATTACGGTTTGAAGGCTAAAAATAGAAGTGTTTGCGTTTGAGAGGGAAACAAAAGGAGCGTTTCCACTGGATTTCGAAAACAGACTTTTTTGCTCGATCGCAATCGAGCGATGACTCGTTTTTCTTCTTATTTTTTTCAACACGAAACCCCCTGGTTTAATGTAGGTGCTTATGTTTTGCACGGGCTCCACCCGCGCAAAACATAGAAAACCCTTAATCAAACTAGAGGGTTGCGTGTCAAAGAAAACAAAACAAAGAGGTTATCGGTCGATTACGATTCTCACGTGAGAGCAAGAATCGCGAGGGGGGTGGACATGCCCCACCTTGCTTTGCTCAATCAGCGGCACATGCCGCTGATTGAGCATGGTGAAGCGAGTGAGCAGGGGAGTCCTATGTTTTAAGTCGATGGGCAGGGCAGGAATAGTTTTTGTTCGCTGGGGAGGGCGTCATCAACCCCCTCGCGGATGGTGTAGAAGTGTTATTATGCCCATCACGACTTTCTTACTTTCTTTGACAACGAAACGATCGTAAAGGGTTACTATCCTCTCACGCACAAGGTTCTCTATCGCACAGGGAGAAGGGCCGGATTGCACTTTGGGTGGAATCCTGTAGGGGGTTCCGAAATCGACTAAAATAGTTTGTAGTTCGAACTACAAGTTTGAGCGCTTAGACTAAATAGTAGACCGCGCGCGCGATCTCGATAGACTAAATAGTTGGACTAAATAGTTGATGCCTGTCTTCGCGCGGTTAGTTGACTTTCAACTATTTCGTTGAACTATGTCGTTGAAGTCTGTGTTTTCCGCGAGATTTGAACGTGAACGGCTACTTCTCACGTGCAACGTGTCAGTGTCAGCTACATCGCGTATTTAACTATTTAGTCCAACTAAATGAGACGCTTCGGATATTTAGTCGATTAGTTCGAACTAAATAGTTGAAAAGTCGAGTCGCGAGGCACTTCAACTATTTAGTCCATGGAAAAAAGGAGGGAACTGGGCTCGCGACGTCGCGAGCTCTTCGCAAACCAGACGGCCAACGTGCGACGCTAACGGCCACTTCCGCAAGGGCTCGCAGGACTTGACGGCCTCGATTCCCGCTTTCGTCGGTTCAACTACAAACTATTTATTCGATTTCGGAACCTAGCCCTGGTCAACGAAGAAGCGAGCAAGCGAGGCTGCTGCGGAAGTCACCACGCCTGCTTCCTCTCGTACCTACACCTGGCACACTCCGTCCAACTGTCCTCGTCGAGGGAGTGGGTGTGACGGAGAAGGAAGAGCTTGTGTGTGCATATCGGCGGAGCAGAATGGCGGTGAACAACGCCATCTGCCAGCTGGCCAGCGCGGAGGGCGACGCAGTGGGAGGGCAGCTGGACATCCCGCAGGACGCGGGGCCCAAGGAACTGTCGGCGCTACTCAACCAGCTGCTGCACAACGTGCGTGCGTGCGTGCGTGCGTGCGTGCGTGCGGGCGTGCGTGCGTGCGTGCGTGCGTGCGTGCGGGCGTGCGTGCGTGCGTGCGTGCGTGCGTGCGGGCGTGCGTGCGTGCGTGCGTGCGTGCGTGCGGGCGTGCGTGCGTGCGTGCGTGCGTGCGTGCGGGCGTGCGTGCGTGCGTGCGTGCGTGCGTGCGGGCGTGCGTGCGTGCGTGCGTGCGTGCGTGCGGGCGTGCGTGCGTGCGTGCGTGCGTGCGTGCGGGCGTGCGTGCGTGCGTGCGTGCGTGCGTGCGGGCGTGCGTGCGTGCGTGCGTGCGTGCGTGCGGGCGTGCGTGCGTGCGTGCGTGCGTGCGTGCGGGCGTGCGTGCGTGCGTGCGTGCGTGCGTGCGGGCGTGCGTGCGTGCGTGCGTGCGTGCGTGCGGGCGTGCGTGCGTGCGTGCGTGCGTGCGTGCGGGCGTGCGTGCGTGCGTGCGTGCGTGCGTGCGGGCGTGCGTGCGTGCGTGCGTGCGTGCGTGCGGGCGTGCGTGCGTGCGTGCGTGCGTGCGTGCGGGCGTGCGTGCGTGCGTGCGTGCGTGCGTGCGGGCGTGCGTGCGTGCGTGCGTGCGTGCGTGCGGGCGTGCGTGCGTGCGTGCGTGCGTGCGTGCGGGCGTGCGTGCGTGCGTGCGTGCGTGCGTGCGGGCGTGCGTGCGTGCGTGCGTGCGTGCGTGCGGGCGTGCGTGCGTGCGTGCGTGCGTGCGTGCGGGCGTGCGTGCGTGCGTGCGTGCGTGCGTGCGGGCGTGCGTGCGTGCGTGCGTGCGTGCGTGCGTGCGTGCGTGCGTGCGTGCGTGCGTGCGTGCGTGCGTGCGTGCGTGCGTGCGTGCGTGCGTGCGTGCGTGCGTGCGTGCGTGCGTGCGTGCGGATGTGCGGATGTGCGGATGTGCGGATGTGCGGATGTGCGGATGTGTCTAATTGCACGGTTGTATCCTGTGACACGGTTACGTATGACGGTGAATCTAGAGTTTTCATCAGAGGCGCTCCTTTTGTATGGTTGTGTTAAGTCAGATTGCTCTTGACTTACCAATGAAGAAGGGAGAAGGATGGGTTGCCTTTGTGCAAACGGTTTTGTCTGGTGTCTGGTGTGTGGTGTGTGGTGGTGAAAGGTGCGGTGTTGTCTTATATTGCGTGTTGTGCTGCGTGCGCAGGAGGAGGCTCTCCCATACGCCTTCTACATCAACGACGTGGAACTTACGCTGCCGCTGGGGGAGCACCTTCTGCAGCACAAGGGTACCATTCTGCACTTCACTGCACTGCACTGCAATGCAGTGCCCTGCTCTGGCTGCGCTGCACTGCGCTGCGCTGCACTTCACTTCTCTGCACTGCACTGCGCTGTGCTGCGATGCGCTGTGCTGCGCTGCGCTGTGCTGCGCTGCGCTGCGCTGTGCTGCGCTGCGCTGCGCTGCACAGGCTGGATTTGTCAGTGGCAGGTGACATACACGGAAAGCTTGGCAGAGGTGTCTGGTTCGGATGTTTGAGGCCGCATTGGGCTGTAGGGGGCACATGGAACGGTAGGAAGCTGTTGCGCCTGACCGACACAGGCAGCTGCAGAGCCACGGCAACAGCGTGCAGTAATCTCGTGCATGCTTGCAATCCGCTGTGGTCTCTGTTCAAGCCTCATCTGCGGCTCGTAGGCCTTGGTGACAGTGGCAATGAGCTCTAGCACTACGGTGCAAACGGGGAACAACTTTGTGCTCTGTACGGCACGCACGTCGCATGTGCTGTTTGTTTTCACTTTGGCGGAAGCCGCACTGGTGCTGCTGCTGCTTCTGCTCCTTCTTCTGGCGCTGCTTCTGTTGCACGTGTTGCTTTTGAAGTTGAGTGCGGGTTGTTTATTTTGTGGTGTGGTGTGGTGTGGTGTGGTGCGGTGCGGTGCGGTGCGGTGCGGTGCGGTGCGGTGCGGTGCGGTGCGGTGTGGTGCGGTGCGGTGCGGTGCGGTGTGGCAGTGTCGGTGGAGAAGGTGCTTCAGATTGTGTACCAACCACAAGCGGTGTTTCGTGTCAGACCTGTCACACGATGCTCCGCCACCATCCCTGGTATGCTGCTCGTCAGATGCCAACTCTCTCTCTCTCTCTCTCTCTCTCTCTCTCTCTCT
>SZWC01015675.1:22723-33937 GCA_023375785.1 Penium margaritaceum | reverse complement strand
GGAAGGGAGGAGAGTGGAGGGAGGGGGAGACCAGGAGGATGAGAGGGCGGGGTGAGGGGAGGAGAAGAGAAGGGGAGAGAGAGGGGGAGAAGGAGAGAAGGAGAGAGGGGAGAGAGAGGAGGGAGAGAGCGGAGAAGCAAAGAGGGAGCAAAAAGAGAGAGCGGAAGGAAGCAAGAGGGAGGACACAGGAGAGGGGAAGAAGGGGGGGGGAAGAGGGCAAGAGGCAAGGCGAGAGGGAAGGGGGACCGTGAGGGGGGAGTCATATGGGAGAAAGGGGAGAGGGGCGCACACGAGGCGCACTGAGGGCGAGGAAAGCAGCGGCAGACCAAGGGAGAGGTGACAAAGGAGGCACAAAAAGACAAAGGGGGGCAACGGAAGGAGAGCGGAAACCAGAGCAGAGTAGAAGGGGAGGAGGAGAGAGCGATGAGAAGGAAATGGACAAACAGAGAGAGGCGGACACGAGCCGCACAATGAGCACACAAGAGGCGCAAAGAGGGCGTACACGAGGTGCAAAGATAGTGCACATGTGAAGACGGGAGAAGAAAAAGGAAGGAGGGAAGGACAGGGGAAAGGAACGAGAATGAAAAGGTGGGAAGAAAAAAGACAAAGAAGAAGGGCGCAGATGCCAAAGTGTACGAGTCGCCACGTGTGGATGGACGGGTGCAGGGAGCCCCGCCACTCTTTGATTGATGTTGAGTCTGAGGAGGAGGAGAGAAGCAGCAGAGGTGATGTAGATGGTGGCAGCGGCAGCAGACCGTGGCGGAGGAAGTTCTGATGAAAGAGAGCAGTGATGGAGACGGCGCAGCGATGACTTGGTTATGGAACGTCAGGCGATGTTGCCTGAGGCTCTCATACCAAGTCAGAAGAATGAAATGAGTGGAGCGAGTTATAGCAGAAGCAGGAAGAAGCCATGGGACATGCGGAAGCTTGGGAGAGTGATGACGGAAGCGGAGAGCTGTGAGGCAAAGCAAGGAGCTAGACGGAGAACCCAGATGGAAGACTTGTGGAGCTCAGGTGGAGTAATGAGGTAGTCTGGTCACTGGTGAGAGAATGCTGGAGTACAGAGTGCAAGATCGATGGGTCAAATGATGGACTGAAACGAACTGAGTGGAGGAGCGAGAGTGACGGAGCAAAGGGGTGCGAAGGCGAAAGTTAAGATTGGATGGCGAAGAAGGAATGAGCGATGAGCGAGCAGCGGCAGCAACCGCAGCAGCAGCGGCAGCGGCCATGGCGGCCGTAGCAGCAACGGCAGTGGGAGCAGCAGCGACCGCAGCAACGGTGGCAGCAATAGCGGCAGCCGTAGCAGCAGCAGCAGCAGCAGCTGCTGCTACAGCGGCCGTAGCGGCAGCGGCCGTAGCGGCCGTAGCAGCAGCGGCCGCAGCGGCGGCAGCAGCAGTAGCAGCGGCAGCGGCCGCAGCCGCAGCATATACCGTGGCCGCAGTAGCAACAGCCGCGGCTGCGGCTGTGCAGCAGCAACCACGGCTGTGACCGTTGCACCCGTGGCCGCAGCACCAGCCGCTGCACCGACGGCGGCTGCAGCACCGGCGGCCACAGCACCGGTGGCCGCATCCATCGCTACGTGGCGGCGGTGGCAATCTCACCACCGTTCCCGCTCAGCCCACACGCTGTGGGCTGAGCGAATAAACAACGACAAAGACAACAATTTACAAACGCAAAAACACAGCCTCATAATTCACAGCAGCAGCCATCACAGCAACCGCAGCAATTGCAACGGCAGCGTTAGTAGTAGAAGTGGAAATAGTGGCCGCGGCATCAGTGGTAGCAGCAGCGGCAGCAGCAGTAGCCGTAGCAACAGCGGCAGCGACTGCAGTGGCAGTAGCATCAATAACTGCCACTGTAGCAGCAGTAGGCAGCAGTAGCGGCAACAGCGGCAGCAGCATCGCAGTAACAGTGGTAGCAGCAGTAGTAACAATGCCTAGCCAGGACAATGCCGTCGGGACGCAGGAAAGCTCTACAAACACGCCCACTACAGACCCCATAACGGATCTACAGCGCCAGATTGAGCAACTGTGCTAGATTCTTGCCGCAACAGCACCAGCCAGATTGTCCTCCCCGGACAGCCTGGTCCTGCTCTGACTGTGGCGGCACAGACTGTAGCACAGCAGCAGGTGCAGCAACAGCAGGAGTGGCTCTCCAGGCACCGGGTGGGGTACTGTGGCTGACAAGTGTCTTGTTCGTGCCGCGGTTGAAAGTCAACTTGCTGTCCGGGGGGAAACTAGACCAGCAAGCTAATGTGACAGCACTGACATAGAGGCAGCGATGCATACTCTATGATGCGTCTGGCAACTTGCTGGTTGATGGACCGCTGCATACTGACATGCTGTACAAGATCACTCTATTCCCCTATGTTCCCTCACGAGTGAACCGACCCCAAGCGCATATTGTCACAGGCACTGATACAACCCACACAGACCTAATGCATCGCCGCCTTGCACATCTCAACACAGTGGCTGAATTGCTAAGACACACCTCAGCACATGGTCTTCACCCGCATGACTGCCCACACGGCCTCAAGGCTAACACTTGTCTGGACTGCCACGAAGGAAAAGCACACAGACAAACCTTTCCCAGATCAGGCAGTGAAATCACAAGGCCCCTGGCACTGGTCCATGCGGACCTTACAGGACACATGCCAGTGCCATCAGTCCAGTATGCATCTCTGTATGTTTTGACCCTTACTGATGACTACAGTCGTTTTTGCTGGGCCTTTCTTCTTAAAATCAAGGCTGATGCCCAGCGTGCAATCGCTGAATGGATTTCGCTTGCTGAACGGCAAACAGGTTGCTCCCTCCTAAAGTTACGAACTGACAGGGGAGGGGAATTTCCTGGCACACTGACAACAGAACTGAAAGCTAGAGGAGTTGAACATCAGAACATGGCTCCTTACACTCCACAAAAAAATGGAGTAGCGGAGCGATGGCACAGAACCCTTGGCGACGCACTGTGCACACTGCTAACCGAGTCCGGTCTGTCCTTTGGGTTTTGGGAGGAGGCAGTGAAATACGTCACCTGGGTGTGGAACCTCATCCCACAGGGTCCACTGCCGGAATCCATCACACCGTGGGAGCGTTGGTTCAAAGAGAAGGCTGACCTGAGGCCTGCCAGGGTGTGGGGCACAATGGCATGTGTCTGGTTTGCACCACCACAGTGAGAGAACAAGCTAAGTCCACGTGGCCGTTGGTGTGTCTTTGTCGGGGTGTCGCATGCCTCAATGGCATGGAGATTTTGGGACCCCACAAACCATTGCTTCGTCGAAAGTCACGATGCGTCATTCTTGGAGCACATGCCCTACAAGGTGTTCCGCACACTGCGTCATGCTCCTTCCCTACCCACACACGATCACTACCCAGAATATGTGAGTGTGCCTGTCTTCCTGCCATCCCCACCACAGGTTGTTGGTCAGACAGCTTGAACACTACCAGACAGTGAGACGACCGCTCCCGTCCCAAAGGACCTGCTCTCATCCACAGACTTGGCGAGCACAGAGTCTAGTGCCACCCAGGTTCCTCCAGGTCTCAGGCCTCTGACCCCTCCCACCGAGACAGAAAGCGCAAAAACACCATCGCCCAAACCGGTGCGACGATCTTTGCGTGATCTCCCTATAGTTGATTACAAGAAATGTTATCACACTGTTGGCACCGCATCCATAGACCACAGCGTAACTGAACCACTGACCCTGACTGAGGCAAGGGGGCGTCCAGATACCGCTGAATGGGAAAAGGCAATGGCGGCCGAACTGAACGCACTGTTAGAACATGAGGTGTTCGAGCTGGTGCCCTTGCCACCTGGTCGGAAGGCCATTGATGTTAAGTGGGTGTTCAAACTGAAAAGAAATCTCAAAGGACTGATTGAGAAGTACAAGGCTCGGCTTGTGGCCAAGGGTTTTCACCAAATCCCTGGACAGGATTCCACAGACACCTATGCACCCGTGGGAAAGTATACCACTAGCCGCGCCTTGCTGGCAGTAGCCGCACGCGAGGACTGGGACATCCACCAGATGGATGTCAAAAATGCCTTCCTGAATGGACCATTCGAGGAAGAACCGTACGTCTGACAGCCAGAGGGCTTTGAGGATGGGACTGACAGAGTGTGGTTGTTGTTGAAAGCCCTAAATGGCCTAAAAAAATCACCTAGGTACTGGAACAAGGAAATTTGCCGCACTCTGGAGAGCGGTGGGTTCACTCAAAGTGTCTGTGACCCTTCTCTGTTCCTGCGCTGGGGCGGTGGTGTGCCTGTTGCATTGCTGGTCTATGTGGATGACCTGTTGATCTTGTCTCCCTCCCTCACTCTCATTGAACAAACCAAAGCACTGCTCACAGCACACTACAAAATGACAGACCTAGGTGAAGCACAGAACTTTCTAGGCATGACCATCACGCGTGACCGCACAGCACGGACCTTGACCCTTCATCAAGGTCGGTTTCTTGCTCATCTCACTGAACGCATCCAACACTTGGTACATCATCTCCCACGACAGCACACACCCATGAGTCCTGGTGTCTATGCACACCTACTGGATGCACGCACCACTGACTACGGCCCAGAGACAGACCCCACATTGTACAGACAAATTACTGGCAGTGTCTCATACCTTGCCTCCACCACACGCTTGGACATTGCTTGTGCCGTCAATGTGCTCGCACAGTTCAGCCAGCAACCACGCAGCACACATCAAAAGGCACTGCTCAAGCTTCTGCGTTATGTGCTGGACACTGCTGCTCTCGGTCTAGTGTTTTCCCCCACCAGCGACCCACCTCTGGATGGATACTGTGACAGTGACCATGCTCGTGATCGTGCAGCTCGCAGTCGGGGTGGGTATGTTTTTCGTGTGTGGAGGGCTGCTGTGTCATGGCACAGCGCCAAGCAATCATGTGTGGCATGCAGCGTGGCTGAGGCAGAGTACATGGCATTGAGTGAGGCAGCATGTGAGGGGATTTGGCTTGCTCGCCTGCTTGAGGAATTGGGAGTGCACACATCTGCTGTTCCTTTGCACAGCGACAGCTCAGCAGCACGCCGCATTGCAGAAAATGATGGTGAGTTGCATCCACGCACAAAGCACATAAGCGTCGACCACCACTTTGCTCGTGAGGCAGTGGAAGCTGGGATCGTTGAAGTCCGAGCCATAAGTGGGCAGGCTCATCTGGCAGACTTTCTTACCAAGGCTCTCCCATCCTCTTCACTCCTCCTCCAACTGCAACATCTTGGCTGCATGCCCGTTGCACTCCCGTCCAAGGGGGCGTGTTAATCTCTCACTGTACATACTTCTCCTTGTGGGTGGTCATGAGTGCGCAGGGCATGCTGACGCAGGGAGTGGAGGCGACGCACTGTGACGGCTCGCGACCCCTCCGCCCCGCACGCGTGGTCGCCTCCATCCTGCTGGCATGGCCCCTCTACCTCGTTTAGTGGCTTACCTATTTTTAATAGGTCTCCCATTATTGGCACTTAGCAGACCTATGTTTGTCCTCAGGTGTTTGTGTAGGTCAGACGCGTGCAACTGTGACCTAGATTAGTCCTTTACAGAGATGCGAACCTGGTTTGTGCTTGTGAGTGCTGGGCAGGGCGCGGGCTAGCCGGCCCGTTTGTGGAGCACGAGGCGATTTGCCCTCGCTCCCTGTTTGCGTGCCGGCGAGCTTCGCTTGCCGGCCCGCCGGGTGAGTCTCGACTAGCAAGACTCACCCGACCGAGCTCCTTCTTGTCTCGGACCAGGACTTGTACCTTTTTCTGGTCAGCTTCCATGGCCGCCGTCACTAACCCAGCCCTATCGTAGGCTACACTTAACAAAACGTTGCCAGAAACTTCCCGTTGGATTCGTCTTGTTCCTCTCAGCTGTGATTGCGACAACGATGGTGTCCATCATGCAAGCAAAAAACACATCAATGTTGAGTATCACTAAGTCCGTTCCTTGTTGGATGAGGGTAGCTCGTGTGGGTCGAGACCGTGAAGCAGTTGGCTGACCTCCTCACCAAGGCGCTGAAGGGCGAATCGTTCAAGGCTGTGAGTATGGTCAGATTGCTACCCTGAATGCATGTGGTGTGACTCTTCCGCTTGCATGGGTTCTTATCGCTCCTCCTCGTTGCACATATGATTCGTCTCCTTTTGCTCTTGTACAGAGTGTTGGGCTAGGGAGCACGGGGGAGCATTACTTCTTCTTGTTCATGTACACTGACGCCTTTGGATCATGGAGGAGTGTTGTTGTTTTGTCCGTGCACTGTCTCACTGACTCATACTGTGACCTCTACGCTGGTGTACATGCTCGTGCAGATGACTGACTGGATGGACGCTGATACTGACGGGGCGCTGTTCAGTGGAGTGGACATGTCGCCGTGAAGCCGAGCATGTGGTTCTCCTCCTCCTCGCACTTTTGACACTACATCCTCACACGACCAGCTCCATCGGCAGCAACCCTTGGCTGTCACGTCATCAGTAGTCGTAGATGACTCTCAGGAGCCGCGCGGTCGGTGCCTGAGTGCGGACAGCCGTAACTCCTCGTAGCTATTTTTCATGTTGTTCTGACTGCACGACTGCGTTTGCAGTGTGGGTATCTTGGTAAGGTCCAGTTTTTAGGAAAAACGGACAACGCCCGGGTTTTAGGCTGTCTGTTGTCTGGCAAGGCTCACCTAGGAAACCCTGCCAGACAGGATAATGCTAGGATTTTTGTGGTTGGCTGGATTTCTGAGTAACAAGCCTCACAGAACTGAGGTGAGACTAGACTTGAGAGGGGTCTCAGTTAGTTGCTCATTCTTCATTCCTGATCAGTCATCGTTTCATTCCAGCTGCTTTCTGGTGCTTACTCCGGCGCATGCACTTCTGAGTAACAGACCAGAGCTCTCAGACTTAGACTCTAGTGTATCAGACTAAGGGGGCAGACTAAAAAAACAAGTGTGGGTTCCCGCACGCTGCATCAACAGCGCTACTGCCCCAACTTGCGCACTAGCTAGTTCCTTTTCAGCATGGAGGAAAAAAACCACTTCGTCTATAGTGTACATGGACATGCAAACCGACGTTGTGAGCAATCAATCAATATGATCTATGTAAGAATTACAGAGTGCTATTGACTACCCTGATGACACAAGCCTCAAGTGGCACGAAAGGAAGAAGCATGGTTTGTCGAACAAGGAGACCTCCTGACATGAGTAACGACCATGTTGTTTCACTCTCCTACAGAAGTGCGTGTGTGTGGAGACCAGTAGATAATGGTTGTTGCATTAGCAAGTCAATATGTTGACACCAGTACAATTACCTCGCTGGCTCGAAGACGAACCTTACACGCAACAGGAGAGAACACGGCATTCACAAGACAATCACAAGTATATGCATGGCAGAGCTTCAAGAGGATGACATGTGGCAACATCAGTTGAGTACCGAGGGTGCGCAACAACTGTAGCTACAACCGCAGCCGGAAAAACCACATTAAGTGCAACAACAGGAGCAACAATCGCAGCCACAACAGAAGGAACAACAGCAGCAGCCTACACCCTCTGATGGCTCTGCCCAAGCGATCCCTTTGTTGTGTGAGGGTGTGGCTGCAGCAGAGGCAGTCACTCTCTCTTGTGTTGTTCTTGACACAGTAGCCACTGCTGGTGCCAAATTCTCTGGCACTGCCAGAGTCTCCCAAGCGCCAAGTGCCACTGCTAGTGGCCGGCCTGAGGACGACTTAGCACAAGCCACCTTCACCTACAGGGATATGGTAGGTGCAGCTATGAATGTTGCTACCTAACTTTCTGCTGTCTCTGCAACTACATCCACTTCAGCTGCTGTCCAGCCAATCCGGGCAACAAACCTTTCATCCATTACCTTCACAGTAGCATCCACCTCCGTTCTCTGCTACTTCCACATCCACCGCGTGATGGGCACTCTGCATGAGCCTTTTTTACCCTTCATTCTCTTCGTGGACCTCCTTTCAATATGGTGGTTTCTTAGTGGGTTACTCTTGCAGAATCTTACTTACCCATCTCACCAGCGGGCTACAACTCTCTCTACCTCGTCCATTGGGGCGAGGGAAACACTGCCAAGATTTTCCTTATGCCTTTCTTGCTCCATTTTCCCCATCTATCATCATTCATGGCCATGATTCCCCAATCGTAGAGCATGACGAGCAGCTGCTTCAGACACAAATAGCTCTTGAGTCTGCTAAAAATCTTGAGAAATATGCTAACTCCACCAAGGTCGAGTAGGTCGATGCTATCGTTGAGCTTGTGATACAGTGCCTTCTCCTTGCAAGCAACCCTGTAGCTGTTGTCTTCTCTGCCGCTCGCACCACTGCAGCTGCTGACTGCTCTGCTACTGGTAACACTAACACGTTGTGCACTGAGCCTGCTGCTGTCTCCACTCAATCTTCTGCTATAGCCGCCCTCGCGCACACACTCTTATTTTTATCACGCCAAAGTGACTTCGAGACACGACCATTGTATTTCAGTGCTTAGCTTACCTTCTCCTCTTGAGAGGTGCGCTTTACCACGTGGGCATATGGTGAGCAACTCTGCCATTACTACTTTCCGTCTGATCTCTCTGTTGCCATGCCCTTTGTTTTGTAGCCTACTGTTGTTTGTGCCCTCATCACTGTTAGCCTTGAAAATCTCACTGAGGAGATCGACTCTTACAATGTCAACCCTAAAGCCGTACCTCTACTGATTGTGATCGTGCATATGCACTCATTTGTCGGTGCAACTTTTCCATGCTGTTCAAAGTGCACTCGCAGTCCAGTTCAATTAGTTGCACACCCGCGCAGATGAGACCGCTGATATCCATTGGGCGCACAGCCTGAAGTCGCTTCATGACCGCGACAAGGTAGCACCTGGTCAGCTCATCTTACCTCTCCACTGTCATAATACTCATCCCTGAGCTCTCTCACCTTTTTCTGCATGTTCATGCTTCTCAGCCTGAGCATCTTGCTGGTGAGCCTTTCAATCTCGTTGCGTTTATGAGTTTGTCATTGCTTGCCTCACAGACTGGCGCAGAAACATGCAGAACAAGAACTTTGCGCTTTCCAAGGTTTACAAAGTTACCCCTTCCACTCCGTCCTCCCACCCCTTTGTGTGACATCCCTCACCGCAACCCTAAACCCACCTTCTGACTCACAAACATTATACTTTAATGTGTAAAACCCATTGAGAGTCTACTCCGTGTTACGTTTTGGGTTTAAGGAATCATGTTTGAAAAGGCACCTATGGGCCTGTTAGGTCCTCTCTCAATGGAAGAGGGTATCGGACCCCCAGATAATCAACCCCATGTACATAGGGATTTTTATTGTCATCAGCAATCTGAACTTCTGCACACTGAAAGCTGCGTGAATCCAGCTTATAAAAGTAAATGTCAAAACTGTGAAAGTGCACGGATTGTGGATAGGTTGAAAGATCGAGAGAAACTGGAGGTTGTGAAAAGGATGGGGGCAATGTACAAGCTACTGGTATCTTGAGGATACGGAGTGAACTGGGCCAACTTGCACAAGCGCCCTCACTACCTATACTTGGAGGATATCTGGTCCACCAGAACTAAAAACAAAATGGTAACCACTGATCCTGTTCACATTCATTGAAAAAACAAGAGGCCGGTGTTGCACACAAAGCGTGCACAGGGTTACATAGTAACCCCACGTCTACCTGTATATGTACATCAACTATCTTTTACATTCAATGCTTCTTCGTACACATCAATATTATTTCTATACGTATCTGTTTGTCAATGTCTATATCTATACCTGCATTCATATCCATATCCATATCCATAGACATGTCCATATCCATATCCATAGACAAAACCATATTCACTTCCACATGCATTTCCACATCAATATCCATATTCGTGTCCATATCCATATCCACATCCATGTCCATAACCATGTGCATATCTAATTGAAATTCCAACTTCATCACCATATCCATATCCATATCCATATCCATGTCTATATCCATATCCATATCCATATCCATATCCATATCCATATCCATATCCATATCCATATCCACATCCATATCCATATCCCTTCTCCATGACCATAACTACATCCATATCCGTATCCACCTTCATACCTACATTTATATCCGTATCCATATCCATATCCATACCCATATCCATGTCCATGTCCATGTCCATGTCCATATCCATATTCGTATCCGTATCTTTATCCATATCCGTATCCGTATCCGTCTCCGTATCCGTATCCGTATCCGTACCCGTATCCGTATCCGTATCCGTATCCGTATCTTTACTCCGCATCCGTATCCGCATCCATATCTGTATCTGTATCCGTAGATGTATCTGTATCCATATCCATATCATTATCTTTATGAAGAAACATTTATCAGATAATGTATTTCAATCTATGTACATATCTCTATGTACATCGATCCTTACATCTATGTGCATGTTCATAAAATTTTCATATATTTGTTATTATAATGAAACTGGTAACTTAATGTGTTTGATAATTTTGTTTTCGCATTTTTCAAACAAATTTGTTATACCTGAATTTGATTCGCCGCGTACATGGATTCACCCATTCTGTTACATTGTGTCACGACAGTGGCAAAGTAAAATGTAAAATAATGATGGTCGGGTCAACTCGTCCTGCTCGGCTACCTCTGGTTCACCTTGTCCACATCACGTGGATGAGAACTCCACTCGTCCTCGAGTCGCATCCAGCGGTGCTTCTGCATCCAGCACTGCCGTCGTCGCTACCACCGCCCTCGTCACCACTGTTGTCTCTAGCACCGCCGTCGCGAGCGACGCAAGTTGCAACATTTCAGTGCTAGAGAGAGACAGCACCAGCGTGGGTAGCAGCATTAGTGGCGACAGTAGGAACAGAAGGGAGTGATAGCGGCAGTGGCAGAGGCAGCAGCAAGGGGAGCGGCATTGGCAGCAACGTCAGTAGCAGCATTGGTGACAGCATAATCAAAAGCAACAGCAGCCGCGGCGGCAGGGTGGCATGGGCGTTAGCATGGGCGTGGGCGTGGGCGTGGGCCCGTGCGTGGGCATGGACGTGGGCGTGGGCCTGGGCGTGGGCGTGGGCATGGGCGTGGACGTGGGCATGCACGTGGGCGTGTGCGTGGACATGGACGTGGACGTGGGCGTGGGCGTGGGTATGGGCGTGGGCGTGGGTATGGACGTGGGCGTGGGAGTGGGTATGGGCGTGGGCGTGGGCGTGGGTGTGGGCTTGAGAGAGAGCAAGGGAGAGGGAGGGTGGGAGGGACCGGG
>SZWC01015675.1:0-17452 GCA_023375785.1 Penium margaritaceum | reverse complement strand
GAGGAGGGATGGGGGTGGGAGGGGGTGTGGGTGGGGGTGGGGGTGGGAGTGGGGGTGGGTGTGGGGGTTGGGGTGGGATTGGGGATGGGGATTTGGATGGGAGTGAGTGTTGGTGTTGGGATGGTGCTTAATATGTTATCATTAGTCTCTCTCTTTGTTTTTGTTTCTCTTTCTATGTTTGTTTTTCTTTTTATGACTTCCTTTGCCTATGTCCTTCTCTCTCTTTTGATTTTTGTTTACGCATCATATTCCTCCTTTGTGTCTTTTGTTCCTCATGACTTTGGCAGATGAAACCTCCATGGTGCATTGAGTTTTTGAAGGTTACGAGGTTTCATCATGAGTTGCCTAAGGTCTTTTTTCCGGTTTGGACATTACCACTACCGTATAGTGTGGCATCTCATCGTTCATGAGCAGTGTCGTTAGCACTGACATTGATAGGAGTGACTAGATGATCGGCTGGACAAACTGTATGCACATGAGCATGCACGTGCATGCACTTGTGCATACGCATGCACATGTGCATGCGTATGTGCATGCACATGCACATGTGCATGTACATGTGCATGTGTATGCACATGTGCATGCACTTGTGCATACGCATGCACATGTGCATGCGTACGTGCATGCACATGCACATGTGCATGTACATGTACATGTGTATGCACACGTGCATGCACATGTGCATGCGCATGTGAATACAGTTTGTCCAGCCGATCATCTAATCAATCCTAGATGATTGGATAAACTGCATGCACATGCACATGTGCATTTGCATACACATGTGCATGCGCATGTGCACATGTATGCATGTGCACGTGAACATGCACATCTATATGCATGTGCACATGCACATTCCTCCCACAATCTATATCCCTCTTCCTACGCTCGCTATCCTCCTCCCATTCCCCTTTGCCTTTTCTCTCACCATACCTCTCCCCCTCCCTCCCTACTCCCTCCCTCTCTACTCCCTCCCTCTTTCCCCCTCCTCTTCCTCTACTATTAGTCTTGTTATTCCTGTTGACGTATTTGAAGTCATTATCATCACTATTGTCATTGTCAGCATTGTCATGGAAACTGTCCACAAGAAGTAGCTGCTTAGGCACAAAAAGAGACATATACATATGAATATATGTAAGCACAATCATAGGGATGCAGACGAGAATCACCATAGGCATAAGCAGGAGGGGGAGGGGATGGAGGAGGGGGGTGGGGATGGGTGAGGGGGGTGGAGATGGGAGAGGGGGTGTTGTCATGTCATGCCGCATTGTGTGTTTTCTTATTCTGTCGTAGTGTCTGTGTTGTGCCATTTTCAGTGCCTCATGTTGTGCCGTGTCGTGCCGTCATAGATATAGGTGTAGGCGTAGGTGTAGACTTGAGCATATGCGTGGACCACGATATTCTGTACTATGTCATATCATATCGCGTTGTATTGTGTTGTGTAATGTCATATTGTGTCGTGTCTTGACTTGTCATTTCTTGACATGACGTACGCGTAGGCGTAGGCATATGCCTAGGCGTAATTATACATAGTGGATGTGGCGTAATGGGTCGGGATGGGGATGGGGGTAGGAATACTGATTGGCGTGTAGCTAGAGTAAGGGTGAAAGTTGGGGTAGATTTTCTAGACGTGCATTATTGTCCCGTCATACGTCATGTACGGTCTTGTTGTGTCGTACATGTCAGCATGTAATCCAAAGAGGATAGAACTCATTGTGTGCATTGAGCAGCTTCTTCTTCCTCCCCGACGGATAACATTCAGAGTTGTGCTATCATGTGGTGTGTGGTGTTTTATCATGTCATGGCGTGGCGCATCGTGTCTATTGTTATTGTGACGTGGTGTCCATATCATGTGACGTGGTGTCCATCTTGTGTTTTGTAGTATCGTGTCGTATCGTTCCGTGATGTGTTGTGTCGTGTCGTCTTATCTCATGTCTTGTCTTGTTGTAGGTTCTTGTTGCCATGTATTCCAAAGGGGATAGAACCCATTGCTTGCATTGCGCCGGTGCTTTTTCCTCCCTGACGGACAATATGGAGTGTCGTGCTATTTGGTGGATTGTGATGTTGTCATATCATGCTGCATTGTGTGTTGTCATATTCTGGAGTGGTGTCTGTGTTGAATCATTTTTTGTGCCTCATAGTGTGCCCTCTCATGTCGTCATAGGCTTAGATGTAGGTGTAGATGTAGACTTTAGCATAGGCATGGACCACGATGTTGTATGCGACATCATGTCATATCGCTTTCAATTGTGTTGTGTTCTGTCAAATTGCGTCGTGTCTTGACTTGTTATTTCTTGTCATGACGTACGCGTAGGCATAGGCATAGGCATAGGCATAGGCATAGGCGTAATTATACATAGTGGATGTGGTGTAACACGGCAGGTGAAACGGGGTGCGAGCCTCTGTGGGTGATTGAGCCCTCGGGACCCGATTGCTCATGGCAATCGCGTAGGTTGGTCGTGGAGATTAACTTCGCCGTGAAGTGTTGTCTCTCACAAATGACTCCTCTCACAAGTATGCCCCGACCAAGGTCGGGGCGCGGAGTCCATTCTCGTCATAGGGCAACCCAAGAGGGAGGATGGATGATTTTCTTTTATCCGTCCATTTTTTTGGCGGGTTGACGCGGTTCGACTAGATACATTTCTCTCGTCGAGTCAACCCGTTAAACAATATTATGTTGTCCACGTGGAAACCCTAAGTTTCCGGCGTGATTAGGGATGGGGAGGTGGTGGCAAAACATCTTCGCGTGTGCGAGGGAATTTTGCCACCATTCGGCGCCCCTCATCCGATGGCGTGGCCAACACGTTTATAAAAACGTGTTTGCCACGCCACCGAGTGGAGGTGGCACTCGGCGGGGTGGTCCCGTCCGAACGCCCGCCGGTGGCCCCTCGCGAGCCCCCTCGCCATGGCCAGGGACCTCGTGAGGGGCCCCTCGATGGGGTGGGGGTCCTTGCGATGTCGCATTGGGTCATGCCCAATGCGACTGCGCAGGCCCTGCGCAGCCCATCGCGAATATTCGCAATGGGCTCGCATTCACCGCTGGAGATCGCGAGGCCTCCAGCGATGGCCGGATAGTGCGATGCACTATCCGGTCGCTCTTGTGCAAGGAGGAAGCTTCTTCAAAGCTTCCTCTTTGCGAGGCTGGTCGGCGAGGAGTCCTCCTCGCCGTCCAGATTACCGAACCGGGAATACCCCCGATTTTCATTCAAGGATCGCGGCAGGCCTTTTTAGGAATAAGGCCGCCGGTCTATGTCTCGTAACAAAGTGGCATAGATTATACCAGGTGTGTTACATTCCTCCCCCTCTACTGTGAACTGTCCTCGGTTCAAGAGGGTTTAAATTACATGTTGGTGGAAGGAGACATGCTTTGTTGGTTAACAAAAAAATCATTGGGTGCATCCATTGGATTATGCGCCATTACACAAGGAGAGAAAACTCAAAAGATTGAGATTGATATCCTTCACGAGCACAAGATCGTACATAGATCAGCCAAGTTCACATAGAAAGTTTTCACGGCTAACGCTTCCTCCCCCTCTTGCAAGGAGCGTCCTCGCGACCATCAGCCTGGACGTCCCCATGCGTCTGAGATCACTGCCGTTGTGCTCTTGTCTGTACTCTGACAGGTGAGGGTTCCCTCCATGGGGCTTGTGCCAGGGTGGTACCCCCGGGGGCACGAGTGCAAAAGCGAGCAGCCTGGTCTTGCCAATAGTCCTTGATCATAGCGGCCGGGACACGACTCTCAGGCTCCCAACTGTTGTGTTCAGGTCCACAGCCGGCCCAGCTTACGAGGTATTCCTTCACAACACGTTTACCGTGTGTACGTTCACGATGTTGGAGGAGCCCATGTATATCGTACTGACCGTCACTTGCGAGCATTACAGACGGTGGCTGAACCGTTCCTGATGCTGCATAAGGTGCGAGAAGGCTGACATGAAACACGTCATAGATCGTCATGACCTTTGGAAGAGCAAGGCGGTAAGCTACCTCACCAATCTTGTGAGTGACCTTGAATGGTCCGACCCACTTAGGGAGGATCTTCCTTGCTCCGGGCGTCTTGAGACGCATGTTCTTTGTGCTCAAAAGCACCTAGTCGCCGACAGAAAATTTGACGTCACGACGACCAGCATCAGCATAGGCCTTTTGGCACTGCTTCAGTGCATGGAGGTATTCACGTGCTTCGCGACGAAGAGTGTCCATGCAATCGGCAAAGGCCTGGGCGGAAGGTACCTGATTCCCACCGCCCTCGTGCCTTACCAAGGAGACGGGTACAATCGGATGCCGGCCTTAGTTCAGAAAGAAAGGTGTCAGCTTCATCGATTCATGAACAGAATTGTTGTAGGAAAACTCTGCCGGACTAAGAAACTCATCCCAGTCATCTATCAAAGGATCCACGTACATCCGGAGGATCTGTTACAGAGTTCAGTTCATCCGTTCAGTCTGTCCATCCGTTTGTGGATGAAAAGCAGTGGACATCTTTTGGCGGGTGCCAAAGATCTCACCAAGGGCTTGCCAGAATTTACTTGAAAACCGCACGTCTCCATCAAAGATGATGCGTAATGGCAGCCCATGCTGTCGAACAACAGTGTCCCAAAAGATGTGTCCTGTTTCCTCGGCAGTGGCATGCGTGGTTGTGGGCATGAAATGCGCCATCTTTGGTCAAAGATTCCACCACCACAAGGATAGAATCATGGCCACGAGGTGTCTCGGGTAAGCCAGTGATGAAATCCATGCTCACTTCTTCCCATGAGGAGTTAGACACTGGGAGGGGCTTCAGCAATCCTGCTGGTGCCTTGTTGCTCGACTTGTTGCGGATGCACAAGTCACAGGCTTGGATGTATTTGCGTACGTCGCACGACCATCCAGGCCACCAATAATGCTCTGAGAGAGTATTTCCGGTTTTTGCTGCACCAAGGTGGCCAGCTGTTGCTGGGTCATGGAACTCAAAAAGGATCTCATCCCGCAGCTTTCCGGAGTTGGGCACAACCACCAAGTTGCCCTTTCAGTAGAGACCAGAGGCTTCCACCAAGCCGTATCGGTCAATGTTACTATGGTCAAACCATGGGTCGTCAAAGTATCCCATGCGGATACGTTGCAAGAATGGCATGAAATGCGCCGTCGGTTTTGGTGGTTGGCGTAGGGGGTTATCAGGCTTGGACATATCCTGCTCCTGTACGTCTTTCGTGCAAAGGG
Source organism: Penium margaritaceum (assembly GCA_023375785.1). Lineage (NCBI taxonomy): Eukaryota > Viridiplantae > Streptophyta > Zygnematophyceae > Desmidiales > Peniaceae > Penium > Penium margaritaceum. Next base: position 12,265 of record SZWC01015675.1, on the reverse strand, counting down.
ATCGCGCTTGCAGTGTGGTGAGAACCGCGTTGACCGGAGTGCGACTCAACGGGTCTGCCACATTTGTATGACTGGGTCGGTATTCCCACTGGAGTGGAATCTGCTCAAGTACTCGCTCCAAAGAGCTTGTCGCCGAGAAAGGTTGGGTTGTGACTGAAAGAATACCAGGGGATTATGGTCTGTAACCACTGTGAATCCACCCTTGACACCCTCAAGGTAACAGCGCCAAACCTTCAAGGCATGAACTACCGCAAGCAATACTTGGTTGCCTGTGGTGTAGCGAGTCTCAGCGCCTGAGAGTTTGCGACTGGTTGTCCTTCTTGCATAAGGACAGCCCCTATCCCGACGATAGATGCATCACAGAGCACCTCGTATGGTTTTTCGGGATTCGGGAGTGCAAGCACAGGTGCAGATGTCAGAATTTCCTTGACACGTACAAAGGCATGCTCACACTTATGAGACCATGTCCATTTCACGTCTTCAAGTGTGAGAGCTGTGAGTGGGGCGACAAGGCTAGAGTAGCCTTGCATGAAGCGGCGGAAGTAATTCGCCAAGCCTAAAAAGGCTCGTATTTCACCCACATTGGATGGATGAGGCCAGTCCACAACAGCTTGCACTTTGCTAGGATCCACTTGGATTCCTTCGCTGCCAACGATGAAGCCCAAGTACTGCAGCTCGGGTTGTGCGAAAGCACACTTCTCCATCTTGGCAAAGAACTTCTCCTTGCGGAGGATCTCGAGCACGGTACGTAGATGTTGTACATGCTCCTCATGATTCTTTGAGAACACCAGGATATCATCAAGGTACACCAAGACGGTTTTGCCCAACTGGTCACGAAAAATGTGATTCATTGTGGCTTGAAACGTCACTGGGGCATTCGTAAGACCAAACCTCAGTACTCGGAACTGATAATGTCCTAGATGTGTACGAAACGCAGTTTTGGGAACATCTTCTTCAGTAATCCGAATTTGGTGATATCCTTGAGCCAGATCAAGGGAAGAGAAGACCTTTGCACCTTGAAGTTGGTCAAAGAGTTCCTCGATCCTTGGCAAGGGGTAACGGTTCTTAGCCGTCAAGCTGTTTAACGCACGGTAGTCAACACACATGCGCAAACCTCTATCCTTCTTGTTGACAAAGAGGATAGGAGCTCCGAATGGAGAGCTGCTGGGTTCAATCCATCCCTTGGCCAAGTATTCCTTGATCTATCGTTTGGCTTCTTCAAGCTCAACAAGACTGAGGCGATACATGGGCCGAAACGATGGCCTTGCTCCAGGCTCGAGAGGAATTGTATGACCAACGTTCCATTCTGGCGGTAGGCCATCCGGGAGTGGGCCAAAAACGTCAGAAAACTCTTCAAGGAGAGAACTGACATCGCTCGAGCTCGACGGTGGATCGTCGTCATCGACCTTACAAAGTTGTGCTAGGAATACGTTGTGCCCTTTACGCAAGTATCGCTTCACTTGAAGCGCCATAAGGACGGATTTTTCACTATTGTGAGGGGGCTTTGAGCGTTCCATAGGCGAAAGCGTGATGGCACGCTTGCCTTTTTGTACAGTGAGAGTCTTTGTGACCCAACTCATGTTGGATTTATGCTCATTAAGCCAAGGATCACCCAAAACAACGTCAAAATGATCTGTCAAGTCAATGACAGTAAAGTTGACGATTGTTGTGAGAGCTCCTAGCTTGAGCCTTGCCCGACATGTGCCGAGTACATCGACCTCACGGTCATCACCGACGGTGACTTTTCCCTCACAAGGCATGCATTTCAATCCTAGCTGTCGCACACGAGAGGCACTAATGAACTCGTCATCAGCACCTGTGTCAACTAGGACTTGCACGCGTGCCCTAGCCAGATGACCTGCGAATTGCATTGTCATCTTTGCCTGTGAGGAGCGTGTGAACAAGCTCTTTGGAGGCTTGGCCTGCAAGTGGTACACGCGGAAGTGTTCTGTGCTACGACGCAGCTCAACAGAGTCACCCACTTGCTCCCACATGTGGTGTCCTTTGTTTACATCACACAGAGTTGCCATCCATTCAAGAGTTCCTTCTTGAGACCCGTAAAGATGGGAACTACAACAGTCACTTGCGTGAGTGAGTTCATCTTGTGGGCTACGTTTGCCAACTCAAGCACTTTTTTTGCTTTCTGTCGTGTGGAAACGATCAAGCAAGTGTAATTTTGCAAGCATTCATCATCGATGAGATGCAAGAGTGGATAATTGCGAGAGAGATACACAGAGTCATTGCTCATGGGGGAGCAGAAAACAGCAGAAAACAAAGCCCCAGTGAGGCGTTCCATCTGTTTCACATTATCATCATGGAACATGAAAGCGCATTCAACATCCAAGGATCTCTCAGCCACAACCCCTAGTGGTTGTCCACTACCGGCCACTAGGGGATTCAAAAACCCTTCCCATGGCCTGCTGGTCCGTGACCACCATTCACGCCCTTGGCGTTTTGGCGGTTTCCTTGTCCCTTATCCTGCTTGTCTTTGCCCTGTTCATTGGTGTTTCCACCAGCACGATCCTTCTGGCACTTGCGACATTCAGACGCATAGTGCCCAGTCTTTCCACAGTAGTAGCAAGAGAGGGTGCCTGTCTTGGCTTTGCCATCTGCACGCTCCTTGTGGATTTCATGCGGCTTGGAGGGTTTGTGACTACCCGACCCGTGCCATGGGAGCTTGCGCTCACCACGTTGGGGAGAGTGCTGATGCTTGTTGTTGCCATGCTAATGATGCTGGCCGCGGCGTGTGTTCACTCCATACTCGGCCAGCATGGAGTTGTACTTCACGAGGATGAAGTCACGTAGCTCAACATAACTCGTCCAAGGCTTGCCTTGGGGATCCAGCGTACAAGCACGAGCGAGGGACTCGTTAGAAAGGCTGTTGGTAAGCAATTCCACGATTTGCCACATGGGATGGCGGTCCTCATCGGTGATTTTGTCCAAGGTGTTATCCCAATCCAAGGGATAGAACCCATTGCGTGCATTCCACTGCTGCTTCAACCTCCCCAATGGATAACATGGAGAGTCGTGCTATCATGTGGTGTGTGGTGTTTTGTCATGTCATGACGTGTCCCATCGTGTCTAATGTTATTGTGACGTGGTGTCTATATCATGTGACGTGGTGTCCATCTTGTGTTGTGTAGTATCGTGTCGTATCGTTTTGTTGTGTGTTATGTAGTGTCGTCTTCTGTCATGTCTTGTCTTGTTGTAGGTTCTTGTTGCCATGTAGTCCAAAAGGGATAGAACCCATTGCGTGCATTGCGCCGCTGCTTCTTCCTCCCCGACGGATAACATAGAGTGTTGTGTTATTTGGTGGAGTGTGATATTGTCATGTCATGCCGTATTGTGTGTTGTCTTATTCTGTCGTGGTGTCTGTGTTGTATCATTTTCTGTGCCTCATGTTATACCGTGTCGTGCCATCATAGGCTTAGGTGTAGGCGTAGGTGTAGAATTTAGCATAGGCGTGGACCACAATGTTGTGTGCTATGTCATGTCATATCGCATTGTGTTGTGTTGTGTTATGTCATATTGCATCATGTCGTGACTTGTTCTTTCTTGTCTTGGCATTTGCGTAGGCGTAGGCATAGGCACAGGCATAATTATACATAGAAGATGTGGGGTAACGGGTCGGGGTGGGGATGGGGGTAGGGATAGAGATTAGCGTGTAGCTAGAGTGAGGGTGGAAATTGGGATAGATTTTCTAGACGAGTTTTATTGTGCCATTTTACTTCATGTATGGTCTTGTCGTGTTGTGCATGTCAGCATGTATTTCAAAGGGGATAGAACCCATTGCGTGCATTATGCCGCTGCTTCTTCTTCCCCGACGTATAACATGGAGAGTTGTGCTATCATGTGGTATGTGGTGTTTTGTCATGTCATGACGTGTCCCATCATGTCTAATGTTATTGTGACGTGGTGTCTATATCATGTGATGTGGTGTCCATCTTGTGTTCTGAAGTATCGTGTCGTATCGTTTTGTTGTGTGTTATGTAGTGTCGTCTTCTGTCATGTCTTGTCTTGTTGTAGGTTCTTGTTGCCATGTAGTCCAAAAGGGATAGAACCCATTGCGTAAATTGCGCCGCTGCTTCTTCCTCCCCGACGGACAACATAGAGTGTCGTGCTATTTGGTGGAGTGTGATATTGTCATGTCATGCCGTATTGTCTGTTGTCTTATTCTGTCATGGTGTTTGTGTTGTATCGTTTTCTGTGCCTCATGTTGTACCGTGTCGTGCCGTCATAGGCTTAGGTGTAGGCGTAGGTGTAGACTTTAGCATAGGCGTGGACCACAATGTGTTGTTCTTCTATGCCCCATGGCCACTACTATGGCTTGACGGACAGGTTGGGCATGCATTGCTCCCTTGGAGTAAGTCCCCCAGACCTTGTTCGTGGTGCAAGTCCAAGCGAGACACCAGAAGTGTAGCACAACGGATAGCATGTTGAACTTAGGGACAACAGGTCCTGCGATCAAGCCTTGATGTGCGCAGGAGGTTTTTTTACCTTCTAGCACAGGGGAAGTTTCTTAGACATTTCTCCATGCATGAGGAGAGTGCGCCACTTGGCGGTCACTGGATGCGCCAATTGGCGGACTGGTGAGGTGGTGTGGAGTGACCACCCCAAAAGCATCACTACCCACACACCTTAGAAGCCAGGCCTAGGACTATATGTTCCAGGCTCATTCCTCATTCTAATTACACAATCTTACCTTAGATGCTCCTCACAGAGTTGTCCAACTAAGGAACAGTATAAAGAAGACACTGGTTGGTCTAAGCCCCAGGAGTTAGTCTTTGACTAGCACCTCGCGCGAAAGTGACCAAGTGTTAAGTGGACACAGTTGCTAGCAAGTGATCACCTAGGAACTGCTCAGTGTGGAACCGTGATCCTGAGGGTGATATCTTCTCCTAGCTAAAATGCTAGGAGCGGACGGCAGGTGCTATTGTGTCGGCCCTGTTTTCTAGTCCGTTTGCCTCAGGCCGGTTGACACAATGTTGTGTGCTATGTCATGTCATATCGCATTGTGTTGTGTTGTGTTATGTCATATTGCATCGTGTCTTGACTTGTTCTTTCTTGTCATGGCGTATGCGTAGGCGAAGTGTATATGGTGGATGTGGGGTTACTGGTGCAGGTGGGGATGGGGGTATATGTATGGGGATTGGGGTGGAGCTAGAGTGAAGGTGGGAGTCAGGATAGAAGATGTTTAGAAGAAAAAATTGTAGGCTCAAAAAACATGAAATTAGTCAAACGTGATTGTGAGGATGCCCAAGGTTTGAAGTGTGATAAATTCTATTATTCTAATTGTTCCATTATAATGTACCAAGATGATGTTCATAAGGATACTAGTTGTTTACTTTCTTCTGAAGATCTCAATTTGAAGATTTCCCATATAAACCCCATCATTAGAACATGATGAAAACTATAGGTCTTTTGATGAGTTGGTTCAATAAATCGAATGCTTCTTCAGCTAACCAGGCTAGTTTAAGAGATACAACAATTTGCTGAAGTCTGTGTCCTCAGATGTCGGGCGAGTGAGCGGTTGACATTCGGTTGATAGTGAGACAACATTCCCTTAGAAAAAGCCACTGCCCATATTTTACGGTGAGGGAAAATGTACATTGGTGGTAATAGGCGAAAGATGATAATTTTATTGACTACCGAGGAAGGTTTCTTATGCATGTATCGGTGTCCTTAAGTTGGTTTGGCAACACAAGTCACGATGAAGATGAAAGGGAAATCGGACACATTATGTCTTTCGTACTTTGTCGTTTTCTTAGGAGAAATGTTTTCTAGTATCAACTCTCAAAAGTGGTAAAAATCGATGGTAAACAAGCCTAAAAGTCCCCAAATGTCATAGTCTAACTTCAGTATTGTTCCATTTCGGTGTACAAAGAATGAGCATGTACATGAGAGAATTATATTGTCTTTTGTGTTGTGAATATGCCAATCTAAAAGGTATTGCATGTAAGTACAACCCTTTGATGATAATTGAGGACTTTGCAACAATGTACTCTCTTCATTTAAGTGGCATAGTAAGGTGTTTTGACAGACATGTACCTTGTGTGTACGTTTTGTATTTTTTTGGTGAAAAAAACTGTGTGAAATGACATGTATCTAGCATCTTGTATTCGGGGACGTCAGGAATCCTGTATTGTTTTTTGGTCTTCCGCGCAAAAAATCAAAACATTCTCCCATTGGTCAGTTTTTGGCCGGAAACCCATTACAATGGGCAACTTTGTAAGTCGCCCCCATTCTCTCTCCGGCATGTCTGAGACGCCTCCATTCTGAGAAAAATGGCTAGGTCGCCCCCATTCCGGAAAGCCATGGCTAGGTCGCCCCCACTTTTGCTCCGGGGAATTATGGCTGGGATGCCCAATACGGATGAAATATTATCGACGTCTTACCCCTACTTTAAAAAGTGGGGACAAGATAACGATAATGTTTCACATTGTAATTTTCCAAACGTCAGTTTTAATCGAAACCTGCCGTACATCGTTCCGGACACCAGGTCCGTCGTGTCCGCCGTCCAGACTTTGTCGCTAAAGTCGACGGGATATTTACAACTTACGTAGTTGACGTCCGCTGTTAGCATTATGCATGTAAAGTACCCTATTCTCCGGCCTTCAAAGGTGGACACTATTGCGTTTATTCATCTTCCGCGCAGCTTCCGAGTAGTCCGCCTTTGCTTGCCATCTCCTTTCACGCTTTGTACAGTGCAATTGTTCGTCGTCGACATGTGCATTTCCCGTTGGGCCCATGATCGTATGAAAAGAGCACCTTATATGTGTGAATGAATGTAGTCCACGTACATTGTTGCCACGGTGGCATGTACTTTGACCAATGTGTCCACGCCTTCGGTCCTGTACACTAACCCCCCCCCCCCCCTTACCGCCGACGGTGGACGACTGCACCTCGGTCAGGTTACTCCGTGCCCTGCGACTGGCAGGGGTCTCCAACGTCCGTCATTCTACGTTGCATGTTGCATCACTGTCACCTAGGCAGCTCCTCGTCACCCGTCCCACTCTCCGTTGTTCCGATGGCGTCGGCCGGCATCCTCGCACCCGGTAAGTTAGGGTCATGGGGGTATGGTACATATTTATTCACTGTTTTTCTATCCAACATGCCCTCATTTTGGCTGCATGGCGGCCTCAACTTTGCTCGGTTTGCCGAGCGACGCTCGTCGAACTGTCTACGCCACACGTAGCACACGACATGAACTCTCGCCTGGCCCACACTACCTCGATTCCCTAACTGCCGACCCAACGGTCGACTATGTCGGCTCCATGCACGTGCGGTCATTTGCCGAGTGGGATGACGAAATGAGAGAGCGCGACGAATGGGAGAAGTAGCAAGAAGCAAAATTTTATGCATATATGACCCCGGGTTCCCCCGACCCCAGGCCCGTCACATACAAAGGTGGTAAAGCAGTGCAGGTCCATCCGGAACGCTACTACCCTCCCAGTGGTACGTTGACCTTCCGTTAGGTATCGCGTCATGGCCCGTGCCATTTCCGGTCCAGAGTGCCTCCTAGGTCAACCTGCGTCGATACTTAGCGACAGTCTCTACCCCTTCATACAGAAGCTGTTTGCAGCGCGCAGAAAGCTGGCACACAACATCAACATGGGCAGCGAGGTGGAGAGGAAGTGGGCGACCACACCCGGAAAGGCGCTGACACATAACTGCTTGGCGGCCCAAGACTACGAGGTGGTGCACACCGGGAACCTCATGGCCATGGTGACAGGGAGCCGGGGTGTGCCGCAGCAGGTGGACTGCCGCATGCGGAAGTGCAGCTGTGGCCGCTACCAGGAGTTCGGCATTCCGTGTGTGCACGCATGTGCTGTGCTGCTGGAGAACGGCGTGACACCGGACAACTACACCGACATGGCGTACAGCATCGCCGCGTGGAAGCGTTGCTACGGCCGCCCCATGCCGGGCGTGAACCTCAGGGCGTTGAAGCCAGCCCTCCCGGAACCAGACCGTGAGGGGGACCTCCCGGGACCTGGGTGGCAGGCCCCTGGTGGCCGTGAAGTGGGCCGTCCACAGGGCAAATGCAAGCGGCGGGGGGATCTACTACGCGCAAACCACATCTGTGGACGATGTGGCCACAAGGGCCACCCTATGATACGCTACAAGATCCCACCTGCTGCAACACCGGCACAAATGGCTGCGGCCCGCGCGGCTGAGCTGCGAGGCCAGCAGGTTGTTGCAGCCAATGGCGCTGAGGATGCTGCAGGAGCCATCATGGATGCAGCCGATACTGAAGCCGGTTCAAGCGCACGTACAAGTGTAGCAACTACAGCGGCAACAACTGAGGAGGCCCCTGAGGAGGGAGACCTAACACAGGAGCAGACAGCAACCGGCCAGGGACATGAGGGGGACAAGGAGGAGGATGAGTACGAGGATGAAGGTTCGGAGGAGGGGAACAATGAGGTCTTAGTCGCCAGGCCTGCTCCAGAAGGAGAGCGCACCTCAGAGTGGAGAGATTCGGACACTTGAGACGAGGAGTACGACCCAGATGACGAGACTAGGAGGGCAAGGCATGAAGAAGAGGAGGCTGCTTTCCGTCGTCAGTATGCCATGGCCCGCGAGCTTGTTCTCGAGATGGGGCTGCTGAACCTTGACTTGTTACCTGAAACTGGAGCTGTGTGAAGGTAAGATGTTCATTACTCTGGTACATGACTCGCGTGCATTGCCATTATGTGTTGTATGTGCACACACTACCACATTAATCAGTAACAAGCACCTGTTTTGTGATTGTAGGTGAAGAAGGCTATTCTACTCATGCCTGTCCAAGCATCCTCTAGGTCAAGATCCCAAAGCAACAGAAGGGGATTGTCTGTTAGGGGGCGGTTTAGATTGCACCGTGTGCATGTGGAGGGGGATGATTATGGTCAGATGTCACATGGGCAACCAGTGGAGGTGTTCTATGATTCCCTAAAGCTTGGATATGTGTGCCCTTGTGCAGCATGCGACGTTATGCATTGTGTGCACATTTTTCCGGTGTATGTGCAAGAGTGGATTGCCTCATGTGACCTGTCTCCATTGTCTTTCATATGGACCTAAGGCTTTCGTACATAGTTGCCTTTTCATTTAATGTATTGATTGCATTTTTCTGGCAATGTGTGTGAAAAAAATATGGTCTTAAGCTGGATGCAGAATTACTAGTACTTAATGGAATGGTCACATTAACCATCTAACCAAAAGATGCCCTATTGTTTACGTTAATGTGAGTGTGCTGCAGTTGCAATCGAACGATTATCTGTGATATGTGTATCATTACATTACATTAGTACAACAAAAGCATAACATTTTCTGTGTGCAGTGCTATATCCCTGATACTCCATGACCTAATGCATCATTATGGATACTCTAGCTTCAATGTTGTAGAATTGTTGGCACAATGCAGTGGAGTGTGGAAACACCAGAGAAGATCCCTGGAACTCCAAACATCAAAAGTGGGCACTCCATAAGTCATTTTGCAGAATCCTAGGCACAATGTCGTTGGGTTGATACTCCAGACAAGATTCCGGGTACTCCACACATGAAATTGGGTACTCCACATATGATCATGGGTAATCCAGGCCTGATTTTGCAGATATCTTGCTTCAATGTACTGGACTGTGGGTACTCCAGACAAGACAATGGGTACTCCAGACATGATTTTGCAGAAATCTTGCCTCGATGTGTTGGATTTTGGGTACTCGATACATGACAATGGGTTGTCCAGACATGATTGTGCAGAAATCTTGCCTGAATGTGGTGGATTGTGGGTACTCCAGACATGACAATGGTTACTCCAGGCATGATTTTGCATAAATCTTGCCTCAATGAATTGGACTGTGGGTTTTCCACACATGACAATGGGTACTCCAGACATGATTTTACAGAAATCTTGCCTCAATGTATTGGACGGTGGGTACTCCAGACATGATGCTGTGAAAATGCATGCTTTATAGCCGGAAAAAAGGGCCATGTAGAAAGGAAACAGCAGAATTCTTCATCACTAACACTGTTCGTGGAGGACATGAGGGACATGAATATCTTAAATGAAAGATAGATGCGCCTGCATGAAGGGGGAAAAATGGAAATCATTTGGCCGATAACCTACGACGGTACCATGCGTAGGGGACATTATGGACTCGGTGGCTCAGTCCATACCCACGGCTCCCAAGGGTCGGGACAGTTTGGCGGACGACTACTCGGCATGCGCATTCCCAAGTTCCATGCCATACATTCTGGAGTCACAAGAGCTTCCGCCCATGATGGTTCTTCGTGGCCCAACTCATGGTTGCGTGCTACATACCGGTCCCACTCCTCCTTCAATGCTACCCATGCCCGATGAGCCTCCACAAGGTCCCCTATGGGTGTACTCCATCCTTCACGTGTCGGGCCATTCGGACATCCGTCGGTGTCCATGTCGATGGAACGTGGAGTCAACCTATGTGGGTGCTTAGCAAAGTGGACTGACTGAGAAGCACTTTAAGTACACACGATAGTACATGTTCATCGTGCGAACCAGTACAACGGACGAGTTCAAGGACGGAACTCTTCATTGGTACATGCCAACGTTCGAGACGCAAACCCGGTCGGACTACTTGTCCTATACTTTCGAACGTGCGGCTGCAACGTCGGACGGGCAGAAATAAGCTGCCCGAGTCCACATGGACACGGGCTTCGCACATGAACCATGAAACGCTGGCAACATGACACAGTCATGCGACACACCGTCAGATATCCCCCGGGGTGGGGCTACGTTGTCCCATTGGGCCGTCGTCCACTTCCGGCATGGAACCATCGTACTCGACCAATCGGCTTGACGTATGATGTAAGCAATGCCGTCTCATACCGTGTCGAATACAGACACCATTTTCATTCCGTTTGCAACAAAAAACCAGACGTGCAAACGTATACAAATGACGACCCTTGAACCATCGGGTTCAACCCTAAAATTAGGGTCCCCTTACGTTGTTTCAGTGACAATGTGGTCGCCTCACGATGACGTACTTACGAGGCTCTACCGACGTCGACATCCATAACCCCAAACTCTCGATATTTTGTTGGAATTGTGGGGGCGACGTAGCCATAACTCTCAGAATCGGGGCAAGCCGGGAAACTGATAAAAAATGGGGGCGAACTAGCCAGACGTTTTCAGAATGGGGGCGACCTAGTTCGTTGTTCCCGGAATGGGGGCGTCTCAGACATGGTACGCCGAAAGTGGGGGCGATCTAGGAATTAGCCGGATTACAATGGGTTACTATGTAGGATAAAACTATGCGGGATGCCTCTTTAGACCCTACCTTTGACGCGAAATTACGCCCGCATTTTTTCATTCTTCCCGGACTCCGTACGAAGCCCTCATCACGCGGAAACACCTACAATCGAAGCGCCATATTCTCGAATGCCCCCATCGATCAGCTGATGTCGATGGTGGCAGCTACCAGTCGCACAAGATGGAGGCAAATAATGAGAACTAACGCGAGATGCAGAGGTGCGATGTCTGTACATTCGCTTAACAAACATCGGATATCGACGAGTTATAATCAATGCTCAGAAGTGTACCACCAATGAATTGTCGAAAGCACACCAGAACGGCTCGCATGCATTGCACCGACCAAAACAAAAAGGTTTTCTTTTCGCGGTCAACGAAAACCAAAATGCATGCAGAAATCCTTCGCGGCTGCCTCGATGTTTAGTCGCGTTCCGCCAAGAAATGATTTTCCACAACAGGATGGTTGACATGCAACCGGATATCCGCACTTCAACCAACACACATTGCAAACAACCAAAACAGACAATGACACAAGTTACCGAATTACACAGAAAAGGCGAGGGAGAGATAGTAAGAACTGTCCACGACGGATAGCACACCGGATCACACAAAGCACGCGCACTTGCTACAGCACATCAAAAACCGAGCATGCCCGTATATGCAACATAAAGATCTAATGAAAACAGACAGAACCATACTCATTCCACCGAGGACAAACATATCCCAATCCACGTGTTTTTGTACATGTGTACGGATTTGTCTATTCATAAACATCTATCAATCATTTCAGCCAGAATGTACAATTTGACAAACGTTTCAACGAGTATTCGTATCTTCTGCTCAAAATGCGTAAAAAACGTGTACATTTGCATGTACAAGCATATGTCTATGTCTATGTATATGTATATGTATATGTATATGTATATGTATATGTATATGTATATGTATATGTATATGTATATGTATATGTATATGTATATGTATATGTATATGTATATGTATATG
>SZWC01015674.1:42914-54775 GCA_023375785.1 Penium margaritaceum | reverse complement strand
GGGGGGGGGGGGGGGGGGGGGGTCAGCAATTGCACAACACCACTGAGGTGGAGGTCACTGCGGCTCATCTGTATGTAGCACTCACGCAGGAAACTATTGACCTTGCGAACACGCTGACGCATGCGCCCTTGGCCATCATAGACGCCGATGCAGCAGCCGTAGCTACATTTGCAGCAACAGCTAGATCATCGCGCGCCCCTGCCTCTACGTCAGCCAGGCCGTGAGAGTGTTTGGTTGTGTTGCCTGTTGCAGCAGCTGCACGTCCCCATCCGCTGCATCCCGCTGCATTGTGAAAATCAGAGCACCAAGGCTATTGCTAAGCATGATAGCATGCATCACACACGCACGAAGCATATCAATGTGGAGTACCATTCTGTGCATGAGTGCGTGGCTGCAGGTGATGTCCAGATTGTCTGGGTAGACACTCAACAGCAGAAAGCAGACTTCCTCACAAAGGCACTCAGCAATAACGTCTTCAAGGCAGCTGTTCAAGCCGTTGTTCTATCGTGTGCTAGTGATGCTCTTGGATTAGCAATTATGTTTGTGCACGTGTCTAGTCGTGTGTCACATCTTGTGACCTTCGTGTGTGCTCGATAGTGTGTGCTTGTGTACCTCAGCTGTGGATCGTGGGGGAGTTTTAGATTGTGTCACAGACACGTAGTGACCTCTGGCCTCGTTGCACAATCACCACACTGATGCAGATGATTGATCCTAGAGATACCCTGCCACCAGTTCCACCGTCAAGGGGAAGATACGAAAATGCTGCAGAGAGGCACACGGATGTGTGTGAGGCGGCGACTCCGTATCACATGGAAGAGAATTGACTTCCATGCTCCTTGTGCACCCTCCATAGGCTTGCAGCAGTTTGTATGCGTTATTTTGAACAATTGGTGGAATGCTAAGGTTTCTGCAGTCTGGGACATTTAGGGTTAATCGACTTAAATTCATGCACTCGAGTTCGAGTGCATCGGCCAAAAAAGCCGCGTCGGAAGTTTCTTTCTGACTTCGCCCTCGTTTTCAGCGACGACCCCTTTTTCGCCGAAATCGAGGGCGAAGTCCGATTGTTCTGACATCGGATTCGCCAATGTCAGAACGGTGGTCGACGCTCGATCGCGAGGTCGCGATCGAGCGACGACCTCTTTTTTTTTTGCGTCAGACATGCAAACCCCCTCGTACGATTTAGGGTTTTCTGTGTTTTGCGCGGGTGGAGCCCGCGCAAAACACAAAACCCTACATCACGTGAGTGAGGCAACTCTGTTTGGCCTCCGCCATTAGCTCTGGTGAGCTTGGCCCACTTGGCTCCTTGTTTCCCCTTGTCCTCTCTTTCTTCCTGTGTGGCTGTGTTTGTGCGTTCAGGTCCATTGCCTTGCAGCACTACCTTGACCGCCACACCCATCTTACTTTTCCACGCCCACTGGGGCAAGGGAAACTCTGCCAAAAATTTCTCCGGCAGAGCTCTCCACTGTTGATCATGCCTGTTGATGATGATTAGTATGTCTCACTGTAGGCAGAGCTACAGCACGAGTGCGGTACTCTCCAAGAAATTCTCATAGCACAGCGCCATACAGAGGAAAAGCTGTGCCATGAACAAGCAGACCAAGAAACCTTCGCTGACCACATAGTTGACTTGGTCCTCAATCGCCTACAGCCCGCACTGCACTCTACACCCTCTACATCTAGTGCTGCTGGCATTACTGCTGCATTCTCCACTTCACCCGCTTCCGCATCCAATGTCGTTGGCTCTCTTACTTCCAAACCTCTTGTCATTGCCGCTGCTGTAGGCACTGCTACCGCCAAAGCACTCACGTTGCCCGCACACCGCAAACCTGACTTTGACTCAGCACCCTCACTTCACCTCTGACCTCACCTTCTCTTCCTGGGAGGTTCGCTTCAGTGCCTGGGCATAGGGTGAACAGCTTTGGGAATATCATCACGAACCAAATCCATGCGTGAACCCTCCTATTGTGCCCATAGATGCTGAGTCCGTGCTCTAATTTGTGCTAAACCTGATGATCTCACTGATGAGATAGGGTCCTACAATGCTGACACGGCACGCCTCACGCCTGTTGACCCCATTGGCGCTTATGCACTCATCAAGTATCGTACCTCTATCACAGGCCACGCAACACAGAGTGTTCTCACTGACTTGTTCAACACGCTATCTATGCCTGCATATGAGACTACAGATGCCTATTGGGCATGCAGTCTCTGATTGCTGCGTGACATTGGCAAAGAAGCACCTGGACAGTTTCCTGCAGTCCTCTCTATTGTCACGGCCTCATCCTCAAACTTTCCAACATCTTCAGGGAGGTGAAGGCCTTTGAGCTCGAGCGCCTTGCATCCGAGCCTGTCCCTGCTAACGTCCCACCTTGCATTGGTGTCCTCGGGGAGTTCATTGCTCAGCACCTCACTGACTGGTGGAGCGGCCCACAAACAAAACGGATCCATCGTGTCGCCGTTGCCGCTGCCACCACCGCACTTCCTTCTTCCGTTGCTTCCTCCATCTCCTCATCCGCACCCTCCACCTCGGCCACCTGTCTCCTCAGTCAAGGGGGACGGGGGTTGTCGTAGTCGCGATAAGGGAGAGGGTGCCGGAGGCTCCGGTGCCGGTGGTCCGGCTGGCCCTGGAAAAGGGAAGGGGTCTTGCAGCTCCTCCTCTTCCACGTCCTCCTCAAGCACAGTCACGTGCTGGAACTGTGGCGCTACAGGCCACTGGGCACCGAAATTTCCAGTGCCGCCGGACAACGACCGTCTTGCGTCGACTTGCCCAGGGCGCACTGGGCGCACTCCTCCGACAGCTCATCCCGCGCCACCACCACTACGACTCCACTTGGCCGTAGTTCCACTGTGTCTGCCGAGGCTGCAGCCTACAGCACCGCTGCATCCCCACCTCCTTCGCCTTATCCTTGGGGGTGGCCCCCAGGGCATGGGGGGCCGGTCTACTACGGCCCCCCTTCAGGTCCCTATTCTCCTCACGCCTGGGCGTCTCCCGTTTGCCCGTGTCGACGTCCCTCCTCCGGCGATGTCATCACACCTGACCTGCCTAAGGATGAGCGCCAGCTAGATGCTCCTCTCTCCCACGCCATCCACCAGTGCCATCTCCGTGATCAGGGAGGTGAGAGTGGGTGTTCGGGGCCAGAGTCACTTGCGTGTGTGGTTGATGGGTAGTTCCGTGGTTCTCTATCTGGTCACATTATGGAGTGTCTTCCTTCTGATGTCTCGTGCATTGAGGAGTTACAGTCTGAATGCTTGCCTCGCTGTCTCGCCGCCTGTGGTGAGCGTCTTTCACTGCACGCTGCCATTTCCGCCGTGAGTCGTGACCCTGCCACTGTTCACGTGTTGGGTGGCTTCTGGATCGATGACTCCGGGGCCGTCCACCACATGACTTCGTCGCGGTCGTCCTTTGTCTCGCTTGGCCCTGTTGGTGCTGTCTGCTTTGTTTGCACTGGCTCTGGCCAATGCCTTCCTGTTCAGGGCGTTGGGGTTGTCCGCTTTGTTGACCCGAGAGGGGAACTGTTCTTGCTTGATGTGTTGTATATTCCCTCTCTTGAGTTGACTCTTCCCTCTGTCACGACGCTTGATGACCACGTCATGGACTTCTCCTCTAGCTGCAGCATTGCCTTTGTCTCTCATCGCACCTCTAGCCACATCTTTCTGCAGGGTAAACGCTGTGACCGCTTGTTTCATGTTCCCTCCTTTGCTCCTGCCCCTATCATTTCTGCCAACGATCATGTTGCTTGCTCACTTTCACCTGTACACGCGTAGCTGCTACATCGCCGCCAATGTCACATTACACACTGCTGCCATTGACAGCCTGCTTCGTATGCTTCCAGTGGATGGTCTGCTGTCACCTTTTCTGCCCCATGTCCTACTGACTGCCTCGACTGTGCTCAGGTAAGAATGCATCGGTCCCTGTTTTCCATCTATGAGTCCCGTACCTCCCATCCCCTTGATCTTCTGCACGCTGATGTCATGGGACCACTTCCCCACGAGGCTCTTGGGGAGGTTGGTCAATACGTCCTCTGTCTCATTGATGACTTCTCCCGCATGCGCCGAGTCTTTGCTCTCAAGCAAAAGAGTGACGTCTGCTCCACCTTTGAGTCCTGGCTTCCCCAGGCTGAACTTGCCTGTGGTCGTCGTCTCCGTGTCTTTTGTTGTGACCATGGTGGGGAGTTCATGGGTCCCACTGCTCGTTTCCGTACATCCCTCAGGGTGTATATCAAGGCTACGGCCCCCCACACACCTTAGCAAAATGGTTTGTCTGAACTCCATAACAGGACCTTCTCTGACAGTGCCCGCACCCTCCTCGGTGCGTCTGACCTCCTTCCTCTCTTCTTCTTTGAGGCCATGTCCTACATGACTTGGGTCTCAAACCGTGTCACACGGTCCCCTCCCTTGTCATGTCACCCCTTTTGAATGTTGGTTTGGGCATCACGCTGACCTTCGTCTTGCTCGTGTCTGAGACTGTGTCGTTGCTATCTAGCTTTCCGACGACCTTCGGAACGGGAAACTCAGTCCTTGTGTCTGCTTGTATACCTTCCTCAGTTTCTCTGCCATGTCCAAAGCGTGGCACTTCTAGGACACCAACCGTTCACGTGTTGTTGAGTCTCGTGACGCCCTCTTCTTTGAGGACGTCTTTCCTCGCGACTTTTCCGTGTCGCTCTATCCTCTTCCCTCTCCTTGCTCCGTCGGCTTGGGGAGGATGAATTTTTCTCCACCTCCGGTCTCGCAGGGACAACTCCATCTCCCGCTGATGCGACCCCTTCTTCCTTTGGTCCCTCTTCCTCTTCCTCCTCTCCTCTCACTTCGTCATCTGAAAAGCTTCCCAGCTCCCCATCCGGTTCTCCGACTGGTACTTCCCCAGCGTTGTCTCCAGCCCCTTCCCCCTTCGTGTCCTCTGAGTCCACGTCAGCACCCCTCATCACCTCGCCACATTCTGCTGATGTCCGGCACAGTTAACCCCACGTGTCATTCCTGACTCACCTTTAACGCCTGCTCTACAGACCTCTGTGCCCGTTGGTGCGACAGAGCCCCCTCCTGTCTCTAATGCCCCTCTAATCGGGCCAGAAACATACACTCACAGAAGACAACTTCGCTCACTTCCATGAAACTCGACTTCCTCCCAGCCCTTTCAGCGTCGCACTCGGTCTAGTGCATCTTCCACCGCAGCCGGCTCTTCTACCGGACCTAGTGGTCTGGATGCACTCAAACTGGCTGTAAGTGCTGTCCACCCTAACTCGGCCGTGGGCTATGCACTTGTAGCTCACGATTTCCACAGTGCCCTTGAGGCGTCTGTTGCTGGCTACGTCGCTGTCTGTTTTTGGCGTGTGGGCTTTCCTCACTTCCCCCAGAGCCTACCACTGTTCGCCAGGTGCGTGAGGCAGACGACGCCGACCTCTGCAAAAAGGCCATGCAAGAGGAGCTTACCGCCCTCAATGAACATGAGGTCTTTGAAATTGTTGATCTCCAAGCAGGTCGGAATGTTGTTTCGGCCCGCTAGGTTCTTCGACGTGAGCTGATTCTTGACGGCAAAGTTGACAAGCACAAGGCTAGGCTCACTGCCAAGAGATTCTTTTAGATTCCAGGCATAGAATTTGATGAGAGATTTGCTCCAGTTGGGCGGTACACCACCGCCCGTGCTCTCTTGACTCTAGTCCTCCAGCATGACTGGGAACTAGAGCAGATGGACGTGAACAATGTGTTCTTACATGGATGCCTGGACGAGGAAATCTGCATGGTGTGTCTGAAATATGACTCGGACAAGGTCCTCTCTATAATTGGCAAGAGTGGAGAGACATGAAGGCAATACCACAGTACACACTGGAGGGAGAGACACTCAGGCCGCAGTACCTTGGCCGGGTTTGCTTCACCCACCCCATGGATAATCCGAGCTCTCGATACAGGTTCAGGTCTTGCACCAAACCTCCTCGACAACGGCTGGTCGGTCACGACCATTCCACCAGAGTCCAGCCGTCTCTAACAAAAGTGATCACGTCGCTACGTGTACGACTAGCGGAAAGAAGCTGTTGATGCTTGTGTTTTTTTCTGTTCTGTTGTATACACAGAAGATGTTCATTCCCTCCAAGATTAACCCAGAACAGTTACTTCCATCATGTTCGCCTTTGGATCCGCGGCTTCGCTGTCATGTCTCTGCTCTACTCGTTCATCGCTCATCCTTTCCGCTGCCAACAGCGAAAAGCAACTCTCGAGTCACCTTTCTGCCGCCATCTTCGTCAAAGCTTCCTGCTGCCTCCACTCTCTTTCTTGCGTCAAGTAGTGTTGTTCCACTAACCACTTATCTGCAAATCTTGTTTTTGATTCCGCTTAGCTGTTTCTGGCCTCTGTGACCACGTGGCACAGTCGTATCTCCACTATCGCCTCCGTCTCCCATAGCGTCTTCTTCATCCTGCTCTCTTCCAGCCTCCGCAACTGCCCTCTTCTCCTCTGCCAATCTCAACAACATCACCATCCTCTTCTGCTACTTGCTTCAAATCTGCGTCATCCTCTCAAATCACACTCTCAAACCGCCTTCATGCTTCACCTCCTCTCGTAGCAACAGCACAAATTTGTTCACCGTCAGAATATCGGACACCACCAGTCTTCCTTCCCGTCGGTCTCGGGCCACCTGGGGAACAAGCCGTCACTCTATTGACGTCTGTGGACGCCTCTGCTTCTCTCAGAATGCCCTCTTTGCAGCAGAACTCCTCTCGGAGTCAGGATATCGGACACCACCAGTCTTCCTTCTTGTCGATCTCGAGCCAACTGGGGGCACAAGCCGTCACTCTCCTGACATCAGATGACCCTCCTGCTGCATCAGCATCTACCGTGTCATCATCTCCTCCTCGTCGTTATCATCTGCTGCTCTGTTTCATCAGCCTCTTCAGCCTCAGCTTCTTCCCCTACGCATTATCATCTGATTGTATCAGCTTCCGCTTCAGGGTCTGCCTTCCTTTGCCCTTTACCATCATCATCAGCCTCATCATCCTCATCACCATCCTCCTCATCTTGCACAGCGCACGTGGTTCTGTCCCTGCGTCCAAATATCATCCTCAATCCGCCGTCTCCATCATCATCATCCACTCAGCACAAGGATCCGTCCGGTCAAACTGCTAATCTTGCGGCGGCCCGCACCCACGCTGATTCCTCTCTGTAGTGCACGTGGCTCGCCCCTGCGCCTAGATTTCATCATCTGCATCCGTCCCCATCATGAGCATCTTCAGCATCTGCAGGAAGCACAAGGATCTGCACGTGTCAGTTGCCAATCTCGCAGTGGCCTGCACCCAAGCCGGCAACAGATTTCTCGCAGCGCATTGACTTTTGCTTTCCCCTTGCCGCATCTCCTCACTCCTCTTTCATCAGCGTACGCGGTTCGCTCCTGCGTCCAGTTCATCCTTCCTCCATAAATTATCATCATCCTCCGCTCGGCACAAGGATCTGTCCAGTCAAACCGCCATTCTCGCGGTGACCTGCACCCACGCCGATTCCTCGTCATCAGCACAGGCGGCTCACCCTTGTACCCAGCACCATTAGTATTCTCACCCTCATCTCCTCCGCTCTCCATCATCCTTACCATGAACACCTGGGATTCAAAATTTGCCCGGTCACTTACACCTCTTGCAGTGACCTACATTCCCGTCTTAATTCCTCAGCATCCACTTTTCCTCCTCAAAGATTCATGCACTAGAGGCATCGGACAACACTCATCTTCCTGCTCGTCGGGCTCGAGCAAACAAATGACACAAGCCGACACTTCTCCAAGGCAGATTTTAAAGAGATTTCCCACCTCTCCTTTCTCCCTATCACCAGCACCATCATCGTCAGCAGGACAGACCTGCTGAGCTACGTTGGTGAGAAGACACCAGCAGCTACCACACACCATCACGATCAACACCATGCAGTAGCACAAGCCCTCGCCTAGATGCACATTCCTGAGCTCAATAAATTCGGAGAGAACATCCACAACTGGTACGGTGCCATACAAGTCAAGACAAGGCAATTATTTCTCCACGAATATCAACTCTCACTCTTCCTAGAAGGAGTTTATGACAACCCTGGGTGTCTTCCAAGGGCGTACACACAACCCTTCTAGACATCAAAAGATGCCTTCTCCGCACCACCCATACTGTCTACCACAGAATCATTGAAGAAGTGTCACCCGTCGTGGCAATGTGGCACTCCCCTGTGGTAGCTGCGTGGAATTTAAATCTCTGTAACAAGATCGTCAGATCCCTCCATCGAGTGTTTTCTCCCCCCAACAGGCAAAGGCACCTGGACACTGATGCCCTATACGCAATCAGTTCTTCACACCTTGTCGGAATCAGGGGGACAGTCAGAAATATGACCCCGACAAGGTCCTCTCCATATTAAATACCCCTCGGATAATCCGAGCTCTCGATACAGGATCAGGTCCCGTACCAAACCTCCTCGGCAACGGCTGGTTGGTCATGACTGTTCCATCAGAGTCAAGCCGTCCCTAATAAAAGCGATCACGTCGCTACGCGTATGGCTAGCGGAAAGAAGCCACAACCGTTCTACTGTATATATGAAGGATGTTCATTGCCTCCAAGATTAATCCACAACTGTTACTTCCATTATGTTTGCCTTTGGTTCCACGGTTTTTCCACCATGTCTCCGCTCTGCTCGCTCATCCTTTCGCATCACTCAATATGAGCCCTCGCTCTCACTCCTCCTCGCTTCGTCGCTCTCGCTCCTTCGATCAGTTCGTCCTACCCATCACTTCTCCACTTCCGCCCCGGCATTCTCTCATCAAACTCAAGTCTACCTCTGTCCTCTGACTTGGTTCCTGCAACCTTTCCGGGCCTTGCCTTCCGCCTAACTCCTACATCTCTTTGCAGATGTCTGCCACAGTCAACCCTCCTCAATGCATCTGCGCACATCACTGCTTCTACCTGCTTCTGACATTTCTGTCTCCGCTCACATCATTCTTCTGACATGGTGCAGCCTGACGGCACAAACAAGGTATGGCGGCTGCATAAGACCCTGCATGGGCTCAAGCAGTCACCCCGCTGTTGGAACATGGAGGTCTCCTCCACGCTTGAAGGAGGTCGTTATCTTCGTAGCACTGTCGACCCAACACTCTTCTTCAGTGCACCCTCGCAGCCCTTTGTTGTCATCTTGATTTACGTCGACGACCTGAGGTATGGTTACTTGTGGCCATTTCATACAATCCTTTTTTAATGTGTGCCTTTAGTGTGATCTCTGTAGAGGGTGTTCTTTACACTCTCGCCTACACTGCTTAAATACTGTATGGGAGGAGTTTAAATTTGTCTTCTATGGCCAAACAATTATCTTCTTAGGTACAACCCTAGTACGTGGGACTAGTGTATGTGGCAAGTGCGCTCAGTCACCATACAAAATAGCATTAAGAACGCACTCAGTGCACTCATTTGTCTCATGTGTCCAAGCACACATTCATTTCTTGTCTTATATATGACCAACAATTCTCTTCTTAGGAACGACCCTAGTGCGTGGAGCTAGTGTATGCGGCAAGTATGCTCACTCACCACAGAAGAGTGCACTAAGAACGCACTTACTGTGCTAATTTGTCTTATGTGTCCAAGTGAACCTTGCATTTTGTCCTATATGGCCAAACAATTCTCTTCTTAAGAACGACCTTGGTGCGTGGGGCTAGTGTATGTGGCAAGTGCGCTCAGTCACCATATAAGAATACACTTAGAATGCACTCAGTGGGCTAATTTGTCTAATGTGTCAAAGTGCACCTTGGATTTTTTCCTATATGGCCAAATAATTCTCTTCTTAGGAACGACACTAGTGCGTGGGGCTAGTGTATGTGGCAAGTACGCACATTCACCATAGAAAATACAATAAGAACGCACTCAGTGTGCTCATTTGTCTCATGTGTCAAAGACCAACTTGATTCTTTGTCTTACATGGCCAAAATATTCTCTTCATAGGAAGGACCCTAGTGCGTGGGGCTAGTGCATGTGACAAGTGCGCTCACTCGCCATACAAAAGTACACTATAAGCCCACTTAGTGCGCTGATTTGTCTTATGTGTCCAATGACACATTGTATTTTGTCCTACATGGCCCATAACTGCTTTCTCTTAGAAAGGAACGTACAGAGGTGATATTCGATCTCTTTATTTTTCATCATAATGTGTAATTTCTAAGGATATTTAAGACCATTCATTATGTGGCTGCAATATTTACCTGATTAAAAAACAAAAATATATCTGAAGACTGACAACAAATGGTTAACAGCGTAAAGTATGTTTTATCTGTTTTTTAAGACACTTACAACTTTTACTTACATTGTGACGTAGACATGTTCGAATATTTTAATTGTGGTATCTTTGTAGAAAACGTCTAGTGCAGATTACAAATGATGTTCCTTGTGTTCGCTATGTGGTTCGCATCTTTGAACCATCCGATCGTCCGCTCCGAGCAGCTTTTCGTATTGAACCCGACGGCCATCTTCTCTCCGACGACAGTGAACTATCGTTCTCATGGACTGCAGTAAATGGACAACTTCTTCGCTTCAGTCCTTGCAAGGTTGTCTAGAGATGGCCCCAGTGTACGGGGGTAGTGTATGTGGCGAGTGCACTCGAAATCAGTGTGAAAATGCACTTATCATGCACTCAGTGTGTGACAGCCTCATTCCGAAATGGCTGCATCGAGAGGAGTAATGTAGCATGTTTAGCATAAAACAATTGTAGTTTGCGATCTAAGATCGACAACGAGAAACAGCAAACCTGCCTGCTGCGAGGCTCGAGACTGGACTCCGAGAATGAAATTCTATGGTCCTGTTCTTGTGATGTGCATATCATTGATCCCTTGATGCAATGTTTACGAAAATTAGCAAAAAGCAGATTGTTCCCAATACGATCTTGATTATGAATTTTTTTGCAATTGAAAGAAACAAAATCGGAGACTGTCGATTGCTTTCTTCAGATAAGTGGACACCAACCCTCAACTTACTATGTCTCAATAGAGATATGATAACATAGAATCCTCTCTCGACGTCAAGTTTCCTGCCATGAAATTCTTAAAACTGTCGATGTTTACGCTGGTTCAGACTTCCTAATTATATTCGTCGACTTTGATATTGAAGTCAAGAAGTGAGGGAAAAAGTGAAAGGATACGAACAAACGGGACCCGCATTGTGCGACTGTGTCATCCCGCTGTAAAAATCCGCCTTCTAGTCAGAACGACAAATGATGTTCTGTTGCCGAATCTTTCATTCGATATTCAAGATGGTAATCCTTGCAAACCATGTTTCACTATCGATAACTAGCATTGCGAACGATTTCGTCTTAAAACTTTACAGTATCGCACACTGAGTTCGTGATAAGTGCACTTTGTCACGCAAATCGACCGCTGATCCATATACACTATGCCTCGCACTAGGGGGGTCTTAGAAACAGGACGAGTCCCTCCTCGGTCATCTGACGTCAGTCTCATTAGCGAGACAATAGGCTGTCCTTTGTGATGCCGGCAGGAATTGACGGCCGTCATTCTTCGACGCGAGGCAACCACGTGTCGGCAACTCGATGAGACAGAACTTAAGTGGCGCTGAATCCCCTTGAGCAACAACTATCTTTGTCTTGGTGATATGTCTTCAAGAGTCTGTTATAGGTTTGATGACGAATATATTTTTATGCAGATATATCATAATCTCTCAACTGAAAGACTAGTATAGGTCCGCTGCTAAAGAATATGTTCTTTTTGTGAAACAAAGCTCAAACCAAAAAATTCTTTGTAACAATTGTGTGTAAAAAAAAAAAGAGTGAGTAAACAAACTCAGAAACGTTTATGAGGGCAAGGGGTAGCAAAATAGAGAGAGAGAGAGAGAGAGAGAGAGAGAGGTATGGAAAAACAG
>SZWC01015674.1:28011-41054 GCA_023375785.1 Penium margaritaceum | reverse complement strand
GAGAGAGAGAGAGAGAGAGAGAGAGAGAGAGAGAGAGTTACGTAGAGAGAGACATGCATTCACATACGCTCGTGGTCGATGTGGTTCTATTCATCGTTAATATGCATGCCTAGCAGTGTTTGTGTTGTGCTCTAGGTTGCTGATCCTACGGGGCCACACTCTCGGTTAGACAGAAAACCACGGCGCAATTCTGGCCGTTCATTCGACCTCGGGATGGCGGCCGGACTCCACGTCAAGCCACTCTCGTGGGTGGCCCAGCCAACCAAATGCTATTATTTCGCTCGCTTGTTACTCCACTTCTTCGTTGTTGACTATCGCTAACTCTCCACAAAGATTCATGACTGTTGGTTTTCATGCATCTCTCATTGTACTCTGTTGTGTCCTCCCGGCTTGTGTGCATCGGCGTGCAGATGACTGACGGCGAGACTTGACGCCGCTGGAGTGTCGCTCGGTGGAGCCGACGCACGCTGAGGCCCACTCACCCGTCGCTGGAGCCTCCTCCCTCTGGCGATGCACTCAGCTCCATCGGCAGGCCTCCTCGGTGGTCGGGCCGCCGGCGGTCACTGCCACTACAGTTGTTGTCTGCATGCAGCTAGCGCTGTGTCTGGCTGTGGCATTGCGTCTGCAGCATCATGCGATGCCTAGAATCCATGTCTCCTGCTGTATGGCCCTGTTTGGCATCATTGACTGTCGTAGGCACTGCCTGGGTTCATGCAGCTATAACTTCTTGTAGCTATTTTTCTAGCTGATTCTGACTGCACGACTTTGTTTGCAGCGTCAGTATTATGGTATGGTCCAGTTTTCAGGCAAAACGGACGACGCCCGGGTTTTGGGCTGTCGGGCGTCTGGTAGGGCTCACCGAGAAAACCCTGCCTGCCAGAAAATAGGTCTAGCACTATTTTCTGATTGGCTGGTTAGCTGAGTAACAAGTTCTACACTAGTGGGTGGGAGCTAGAACTTGGAGGGGTCTCCCATTGTTGCTCATTCTTCATTCCTAATCAGTCACTTTCAGTTTTCAGCTGCTTTCTGGCGCTAACACTGGCGCGCGCGTTTCTGAGTAACAAACCCAGAGCTTCCAGACTTAGNCAGGGCTCACCGAGAAAACCCTGCCTGCCAGAAAATAGGTCTAGCACTATTTTCTGATTGGCTGGTTAGCTGAGTAACAAGTTCTACACTAGTGGGGGGGAGCTAGAACTTGGAGGGGTCTCCCATTGTTGCTCATTCTTCATTCCTAATCAGTTACTTTCAGTTTTCAGCTGCTTTCTGGCGCTAACACTGGCGCGCGCGTTTCTGAGTAACAAACCCAGAGCTTCCAGACTTAGACTCTAGAGCAGCCGACTGAGGGGGCAGCTGACTTCAGCAACGAGCGTGGAAGCCCGCACGCTGCATCGACAACGTATGCTGCCCCAACCTGTTGCCTAGGTTTCTAGCTTGGTATCAGAGCCAGAGCATAGCAGCAGCAGCAGAAGACTGGCGTACAGGTGTCAGACAACGCCGGCGGACCCCCATACACGCCAGTGCAGGGGAAATGCTGACGGATTTTTTCTGGCAGCATTGACCCGCGTGGTGGCGGCGTCAGATTTTTTCCCACGGCCACTGGGCCAGTGAAAATGCTGCCAAATTTTTTTTGGCAGCACTGACCCCCACGCGTGATGCGAGGGGGTGAGCGGCAGGCCGCGTCCAACACCTACGGGTGACGACGCACGCTACAATGTCACCCAGGTGGAGTGACTGGCACCAACACACAGTAGTAGCAGTCTGCAGTAATAGCAGCCACAGGCAACGGCAGTGAGCAGTGGCAGCACCAACCAGCAGCAGCTGCGTGCAGCAGCAGCAGCAGGCAAAGCAGCAGCTCCAGCAGCCTATAACAGCAGCAGCGCGCAGCAGCAGCCTGCAGCAGCAGCAGCCCGCAGCAGCAGCTCGCACTAGCAGCAGCCCACAACAGCAGCAGCCCACAGCAGCAACGAGCAGTAGCGGCAGAAAGCAGCAGCTGCAGTAGCGTACAGCAGCAGCAGCAGGTTGCAGCAGCCGCAGCAACAACCAGCTACAGCAGCGGCTGCAGCGAGCAGCAGCCAACAGCGGCTGCTGCTGCTCGCTACCCGCAGCAAGCGAGCAACGAGCAGCAGTCCGCTGCTGCCAATGAGCAGTAGTCCGCTGCTGCCAGCGAGCAGCTGCTTGCTGCCAGCAAGTAGCAACTCGCTCCCAGCGAGCAGCAGCCCGCTGCTCGCAGCTAGCAGCGGGCAGCTGCTTGCTGTGACAGACGAGGAAAGAGAAAAAAACGCAAGAAAGAAATCCCCACCCCACCTGCTTTGCTGCCGTGGCTGTAGCAGCTACGTTTGCTGCTGCAGTCGCCATAGCAGCCGCAGCAGTCCGCAGCAACAGCAGTTGCTGCTGCAACTACAGCCGTAGCAGCAGCAGCAGCAACAGCAGCAGTGGCAGCAGCTGCAACAGCAACAGCAGCAACAGCTGTAGTAGCAGCAGCAGCAGCAACACCAACTGCAGCAGCAGCAGTAGCAGCAGCAGCACCACCAATAGCAGCAGCACCAGCAACGGCAGCAGCAGCAGCATCAGTAGCACTAGTAGCAGCAGCGACAGCAGCTGCAGTAGTGGCCCCAACAACCGCCACTGCTGACATCAGCATCTCGCTGCTGACGTCACTGCTGATGTCACTGCTAACATCATCAACTCACAACGAAAAACCAAAAAAGGGAGCAAGGGAAGGACAAAGTAAACCTAAGGGTGGGCAGGACGTCCATCGCCCTCAGCAGACGTCACTGCTGACGTCAGCACCACACAAAGAGAAAAAACAAAAAAACAAAGTGAAACAAAAGGGCATCACACCATTGCTGGTAGTCCCACTAAGGAGGGGTCCTCCTCTGTTGGGAGGACCCCCATCCCCCTTTCTTGCAGCGGCTGCAGCAGCAGCAGCAGCAGTGGCAGCAACACCAGCAGGACCACCAGCAGCAGCAGCAGCACCAGCAGTAGGAGCAGCAGGAACAGCAGGAGCAGCAAGAGCAGTAGCAGCAGGAGCAGCAGCAGCAACAGCGGAAGTAGCAGCAACAGCAGCAGCAGGAGGAGGAGCGGCGGCAGCAGCCCTCTGACGTCGTTGGCGAAAACCCTGACCCCCTCGCTGCTCTTCAGCAACACCTCGTCACCCTGACGCAGCAGCTTGCGGCACTGCAACCATTGGTCTCTCAGTCTGCCCCAAGTGTGCTTCCATCCTTCCCCCCTCCAAGGCACGCCAGTCCAGTTGTGTTTGCTGCCACACAATACATGGCGCAGCAGCGGACTCAGCCCCAGTGACCTCCGTCCTTGGCCCCACTCTGGGTGCCGGCCGCAGGCAAAAGGACTTTGAGACGCCGCTGCCGCCTCTTCAAGCAGGCGAGCAGTTCCGGAGCTCGGAGCTCAGCTTCTGCATCTGGGCGCAGGGTGAGGGCATGTGGACATACTACACCCTGCTGTATGATGCCACCCTGGCCGACCAGTTGTATGACGCTGGTCGTGCCGTCCGGGCTCTAGTCCCTGTCGCCCCTCCGGCTTCCCGCCTCGCCCTCGAGCCCTTCTTAGGCGACTTCAACGCTGGCGCCACCCCAAACCCTGCGGCCGCGTGGCACGTCCTCACTCGTCCCCATCGCCTATCCAACGATGCTGTGACTAGCCGCCTGCTGCGGGAGTTCAACTCCCTGCACATGGGGGAGACCGAGACGGAGATCTCCTACTGGGCAGAGGACATCCTTCGTCGCCTCGGTACCTTTGTCCCACCCCCTCTGGCCGTGCTCCTCACCATCAAACGCGGTGCCACCGAAGCGTATGCGGACTTCTTCGTCCACTACCCTCACGACGTCCTCTCCACCATGGCGGCCCAGGGCACCCTCATGCCCTCGGCATACGAGCTCTTCCTCCGGATTGAGGAAGCTCGTCTGGAGTCCCGACTCCAGCGCACGGAGGCCGTCGCCTCCCCTGCCGTCGCCTCCCCTGCCGTCGTCTCCGTGGCCGTTGCCTCCCCCGCCGCAGCTATCTCATCATCATCGGGGAAGAAGAAGCGTCGGAACAAGAAAGGCAAGGGTCAGCAGCAGCAGCAGCAGCAGTCGTCGACCGGGTCCAGCGGTGGCGGCTCGGTCTGCCACAACTGTGGCCAGCCCGGGCACGGGTGGTATACGTGCCCTCTACTGACGGATGAGGTACGCGTCATCTCCACCATGTGTCGCCAGCGTGAACGCCGTCTCGCTTGTGCAGCCGTAGTTGTCGCCGGCTCTGACCCCTCGGCCTCGTCCAGCAGCTCCACCGCTCCGATTGCTTTACCCGTCCCGCCGACACCAGCACCGCAGCCGTCAGCGCCGGCACAGTCATCCTTCTACCCAGACTCCGGCGCTATCATCCCGCACTTCGTCTACACTCCCAGGCCGTCCTCCCGTAAGCACCAGTTGGAGTAGTTCATCGCGCTCCAGCTCGGCCTGCCTCGCCGTCCTCCCCAGGGAAGTGCTAGTTGCATCACTTCCTGCTCTCCTATCCAGTCTTGTATGACTGAGACTGAGCTACGGTCGTGTCCGACTTCCTCGTCTGTCTCGTCGTCTCTCATGGTCTCCGCTACCCCCTCCCAGGACGACGTTGCTTGGCTTGACGATTGGCAGTCTCGGTTCGCACCTCCTTCCACCGCATCCGCATCCCTTGCTTGTTGCCATGTGACCGTTAGTGATCTTGCGACCCCGGTCCAGGACCCTGCTGAGACCTGGATCATCGACTCCGGGGCCACACATCACATGACGGCCTCTCGTGAGGCCTTTAGTATGCTCGGTCCTGTAGGCAATGTTTCCGGTGTCCGGACAGGCTCTGGCAAGGTGTTGCCTGTCCGTGGTGTTAGCGTCGTTCGTTTCCGTGGTCCCTCCAGTGACGTCTTTCTGACCAATGTCCTCTTCGTCCCTGGTCTGAAGCTCAGTCTTCTGTCCGTCACTTGCCTTTACCGCATGAGCATAGACGTTGTGCACTCGCGTGGTGTTGGCACTGTGTCGTTACGTCCGTCTGGTCTTGTTGTATTGAACGCCACCGCCCGTGGAAACCTGTGGCATGTACCTCGCCTCTCCTCTCCTTCCGTCTCCTCCCCGTTGGCCGCCACAGGCCATGTGTTTGTCACCAGTACGCTTTCTCCTCAGCACACTCGCCTCTTGCACCGCCGCCTCTGCCACATCCACTCTGCCGCCGTAGACAACATGCTCCGCACCCAGCCGGCCAAGGGCCTTGACCCAGAGACTTTCCCCCTATCGTGCCCCACTAAATGCATTGACTGCACTCAGGGGAAGATGCACCGGTCCACGTATCCCTTGTCTTCCTCCCGAGTGTCAGCCCCTCTCGACCTTGTCCATTCGGACGTCATGGGTCCTCTCCCCACCGAGTCCGTTGGCGAGCATGGTCGCTACGTCCTCACCCTCACGGATGACTATTCTCGCTACCGCGGGGTCTTCTGCCTTCGGCAGAAGAACGATGTCGCCTACGCCATCCAGGACTGGCTTGTCCTTGCGGAGCACGAGTGTGGCCGCTCTCTCCGCCGCTTTCGCTCCGATCGCGGTGGTGAGTACATGGGTGAAGCCATGACCTTTCTCACCTCCCACGGAATCTGCCATGAGACGTCCGTGCCTTACACGCTCGCCCAGAACGGTGTCTCTGAACGGTGGAACCGTACCATGGCCGACGCCGTCCGCACCATGCGAGTCGAGTCTAGTCTCTCCGATGGCTTCTATTTTGAAGCCATGGCCTACATGACCTGGGTCTGGAACCAGATTCCCCACGGTCCCCTTCCCCGCTAATCCACACCATACCAGCATTGGTGCGGTCAGCGAGCTGACCTCTGCCCGGCTCGCGTCTGGGGCTGCGTGGCCATTGTGTGGCTACGCGCCCCACAGCAGGGTGGCAAGCTCGCCCCCCGCGGACGTCCTTGCACCTTCCTCGGTTTCTCTTGTCAGTCCAAGGCCTTGCGCTTCTGGGAAACCTCAAACGGTACTGCATCGTTGAGTCCCGGGACGTCCTCTTCTTCGAGGACTTGTTTCCTCACGACCTCATTCACTCCGGCTCGTCCGTGTTTATCCTTTCGCGTGGGGGAGTGGTAAGTCTGTCCTCCGTCCTGCCGCTTCCGGGTGACACATCCCTCAGTCCCTTTGAGCCGGCAGCCCCAGTCGCGGCCGCTGGTCCCTCCGAGCCGGCAGCCCCAGTCGTGTCCGTTGGTCCCTCCGGGCCAGCAGCCCCAGTCGCGTCCGCTGGTCCCTCCGGGCCGGCAGCCCCAGTAGCGTCCGCTGGTCCCTCCGGGCCAGCAGCCCCAGTCGCGTCTGCTGGTCACTCCGGGCCGGCAACCCCAGTCGCGCCCGCTGGTCCCTCCGGGCCAGCATCCCCAGTCGTGTCCGCTGATCCCTCCGGGCCGGTATCAACAGTCGCCTCCGTTGGTCCCTCAGGGCCATCAGCCCCAGTTGCGTCCGCTGGTCCCTCCGGGCCAGCAGCCCCAGTCGCGTTCGTTGATCCCTCCGGGCCGGCCGCCCCAGTCGCGTCCGTTGGTCCCTCCGGGCCATCAGCCCCAATCGCGTCCGGTGGTCCCTCCGGGCCAGTAGCCCAAGTCGTGTCCGCTGGTCCCTCCGGGCCATCAACCCCAGTCGCGTCCACTGGTCCCTCGGGGCCAGCAGCACCGGTTGCATACGCGGGCCCCTCCGGGCCAGCAACCTCGTCCGCCTCCATTGGCCCGGCGGACTCAGTGCCATCGCCTGCCCTGCCACGCTACACGCGTGGCCCAGGCGGCAGCCTCCGAGCTAGACCGTCCGTGAGCGCAGAGACCGTCGCACCGTGCTCCGTGACGCCTCGACCCCCCGTGGCTCCACGTGTCTCCTCCACTCCCACACTCGTAAGTGGGGATCCTGGCACCAAGGCCCTTGGCCTGACCACCTCAACTATCATTGCAGACCTTCACCCGGGCTCCGCACTGGGCTACGCCATGCTTCATCATGAGCATCGGTACGCTGTCGTGGCTGCACTCGCGCGCATCCCACCTGGGGCTCGAGATGCACACATTCTCTCAGTCCGCTTCACAGCACGCCTGTAGGACCCAGACACCCTACGCGAGGTCCGAGCCTCTCCTGAGGCCGCACACTAGGACGCTGCCTGCGCCGATGAGCTCGCCGCTATCCGAAAGCACCACGTGTATGACCTCGTCGACCTTCCTCCAGGACGGAAGGCCATCGTTGCCAAGTGGGTCCTTCGGCGCAAGTGGAAGCCCGACGGGTCCTTGGACAAGTACAAGGCCCGCCTTATAGCCAAGGGGTTTGCCCAGATTCCTTGGGTCGATTACGACCAGATCTTTGCCCCAATTGGCCGGTTCTCCACTAGCCGGGCACTCTTCAGCCTGGTCGCCCGGCATGGGTGGGAGCTGCATCAGATGGATGTGAGCAACGCTTTTCTCCATGGTTCACTGGAGGGTGAGGAGCTCTACATGGTGCAGCCCCCAGGCTTCGACGATGGCACTGGGAGAGTCTGGCGACTGCGCAAGGCCCTCTATGGCCTGAAGCAGTCGCCTCGGTGCTGGAACCAAGAAATCAGCAGCACGCTCCTTCGTGGCGGGCTCCAGCGCAGCACCGCTGACCCCGCACTGTTTGTCAGTCCGCGAGGCCAGACTTTCGCNCCAGCATGGGTGGGAGCTGCATCAGATGGATGTGAGCAACGCTTTTCTCCATGGTTCACTGGAGGGTGAGGAGCTCTACATGGTGCAGCCCCCAGGCTTCGACGATGGCACTGGGAGAGTCTGGCGACTGCGCAAGGCCCTCTATGGCTGGAAGCAGTCGCCTCGGTACTGGAACCAAGAAATCAGCAGCACGCTCCTTCGTGGCGGGCTCCAGCGCAGCACCGCTGACCTCGCACTGTTTGTCAGTCCGTGAGGCCAGACTTTTGCCGCTGTTCTGTTTTACGTCGACGATCTGCTCATTGCGTCGCCAGACACGGCTGCCATCCAGCGTGTCAAGGATCTGCTGCACGCCGCCTACCAGATGAAGGACCTTGGGTCTGCCAGAGTCTTCCTGGGCATGTACCTCGAGCATGATCGCTCCCAGGGCGTCCTGCACATCTACCAGGCCGCCTATGTGCTGACAGTATCCACCCGCTTTGCGGAGGACCTGCCACTCGTGCCGAGTGCATCCTCACCCATGTCGCTCGACGGCCAGGTGAAGCTGAAGAGTCCTGACCCAGCCGTTGTGGGGGAGCCAGTTGACGTGACCACATACCTGCGAGTCATCGGGTCACTGATGTTCCTGGCGACGACGACGCGCCCAGACATCGCGTTCGCCGTCAACCTCCTGGTCTAGTTCTCTCAGGAGCCGCGTCACCTCCACTACGAGGCCACGATCCGAGTACTACGCTATGTTGTCTTGACTCCTCCGCGAGGTCTCATGTTCTGCCGTGAGCCGTCTGTTGTCGCGGTGGACTAAACCGATAGTGACTGGGCCGGCAGTCCGGACGGTAAGAGTCGCATAGGCTGGATCTTTCTGATTGGCGGCACAGCTGTGTCCTGGCGCAGTGGCAAGCAGGGGTGTGTTTCACACAGCACTACTAAGCCTGAGTACGTTGCTCTTGGCTCAGGCGTGTGTGAGAGTGTGTGGTTGCGTCATCTGTTGTCCGAGTTGCGTCACTCCGTCGCATCCATCACGTTGCACTATGACAGTGAGAGTGCCATGGCCATCGCCGACAATGACGGCGTGCATCACACACGCACAAAGCAGATGAATGTTTGGATATCACAATGTGCGTTTGTTGTTGCATGACGGCAGCATCAGCATCGTGTGGGTTGACACAGCACGACAGTTCGCTGACTTCTTGACTAAGGCACTGAAGCGCAACTCGTTCAAGAAGGCTGTGAGTTCATTCGGCATGCGTCCGTGAGTGACTCTCTCTATCCCTGCTTGCGTCTCTGCTTGGCCTGGGAGAGTTTGGTCGTTGAATGTGTCTCTGCCCGCACATGTGCACTACGCCTGTGAGTCATGGGGGAGTGTTGCTTTTCGTGCATCTCTCATTGTACTCTGTTGTGTCCTCCCGGCTTGTGTACATCGGCGTGCAGATGACTGACGGCGAGACTTGACGCCGCTGGAGTATCGCTCGGTGGAGCCGACGCACGCTGAGGCCCACTCACCTGTCGCTGGAGCCTCCTCCCTCTGGCGATGCGCTCAGCTCCATCAGCAGGCCTCCTCGGTGGTCGGGCCGCCGGCGGTCACTCCCACTACAGCTGCTGTCTGCATGCACCTAGCGCTGTGTTTGGCTGTGGCATTGCGTCTGTAGCATCATGCGATGCCTAGGGTCCATGTATCTGTTGGTTTTTGCGCTCATTGTGCTCTGTTGTGTCCTCCCGGCTTGTGTACATCGGCGTGCAGATGACTGACAGCGAGACTCGACGCCGATGGAGTGTCGTCCGGTGGAGCCGACGCACGCTGAGGTCGTCTCGCAGTTCGCTGGAGCCTCCTCTCTCCGGCGATGTGTTCAGCTCCATCGGCAGGCCTCCACGGCCGTCGCACTGCCGGCAGTCACTGCCACCGCAGTCGCTGTCTGCATGCATCCAGCGCGTACTGTCGTGCCTGCGTCGTCATGCACTGCCTAGGGTCCCAGTTGCATGTTGCATGGCCCTGTTTGGCAGCATAAACCATCGTGGGCACTACCTGGGTTCAGGCTGCCATAACTCCTTGCTACTATTTTTCTAGCAGATTCTGACCGCACGGCTGCGTTCGCAGCATCGGTATTATGGTATGGTCCAGTTTTCAGGCAAAACGGACGACGCCCGGGTTTTGGGCTGTCGGCTGTCTGGCAGGCCTCACCGAGAAAACCTGCCAGCCTGAACTGAGCTATTTTCTGATTGGCTGATGAACTGAGTAACAAGCTCTACAGAGCTGGGGGGGGGCCTAGAACTTGGAGAGGTCTCCCATTGCTGTTCATTCTTCATTCCTAATCAGTCATTATCAGTTATCAGCTGCTTTCTGGCGCTAACTCTGGCGCGCACGTTTATGAGTAACAAAACCCAGAGCTTCCAGACTTAAGACTCTAGAGCAGCAGACTGAGGGGGCAGCTGACTTAAGCAACGAGCGTGGAAGCCCGCACGCTTCATCAACAACGCTGCTGCCCCAACCTGCTGCATAGTTTTCATTTTGGTATCAAAGCCAGAGCGTAGCAGCAGCAGCAGAAGACTGGCGAACAGGTGCCAGACAACGCCAGCGGACCCCCATACGCGCCAGTGCAGGGGAAATGCTGCCGGATTTTTTCCGACAGCATTGACCCTCCTAGTGGCGGCGTCAGATTTTTTCCCACGGCCACTGGGCCAGGGGAAATGCTGCCGAAATTTTTTCGGCAGCACTGACCTCCACGCGTGACGCGAGGAGGTGAGCGGCAGGCGGCGTCTGACGTCTGTGGGCGACGACGCACGTGGCAACGTCACCCAGGTGCAGTGACTGGCACCACCAGGAGCAGCAGGCAGAAGCAGCAGCTCGCAGTAGCCCGCAGCAGTAGCAGCTCGTAGCAGCAGCAGCAGCATCATGCAGCATCAGCAGCAGCCCGCAGCAGCAGCCGGCTGCAACAACCCGCAGCAGCAGCAGGCAGCAGCCGCAGCACGCAACAGCTGCAGTAGTGTACAGCAGCAGCAGCGGGCTGCAGCAGCTGCTCCAGCGAGCTGCAGCAGCCGCCAGCTGCAGCAACAGCAGCAGCAGCGAGCAGCAGCTGCCAGCCGCGGCTGCTGCTGCCCGCTGCTTGCAGCGAGCGAGCAGCGAGCAGCAGCCTGCTGCTGCCAGCGAGCAACAGCTCGTTGCTGCTGGGCGAGCAGCAGCCCGCTGCTCGTAGCAGACAACGGGCTGCTGCCCGCTATGACAAGAAAAAGAAAAGAAAAAAAAACAAAAAAAGAGAAAAAAAAATTCCCCCACCCCCGCAGCTCGCTGCAGCAGCCTGCAGCTGCAGCGAGCAGCTGCTGCAGCAGCACTCAGCTGCAGCAGCGAGCTGCTGCTGCAGCAGCAGCCACAGCAACTGCTGCAGCTCGCAGCACGAGCAGCAGCAGCTGCAGCACCCGCAGCAGCAGCAGCAGTAGCACCAAACAGCTGCAGCAGCAGCAGCAGCAGCAACAGCAGCAGCAGCTGCAGCAGCAGCAACAGCAGCAACAGCAGCAGCAGCAATAGCAGCAGCAGCAGCAGCAACAGCAGCAGTAGCAGCAGCAGCAGCTGCAGCAGCATCAGCACCAACAGCAGCAGCGGCGGCCCCAACATTCACTGCTGCTGACGTCAGCACCCCTCTACTGACGTCACTACTGACATCATCAACAAAAAAAAGGAGGGTGAAAGGGGAAAGGGGGAAGGCCAGAGGAGTGGGTAGACTTCCCACTCCCCCAACCTCCTGCTGAAGCAGCAACACAAAGACAACAACACAAAAGAAAACACAGACACCAAGGCATGGCTGATAGTCCCGGCGAGGGGGGGTCCTCCTCTGATGGGGGGACCCCTACCCCTCCTTTCTTGCAGCGATTGCTGCAGCAGCAGTAGCAGCACCCGCCGCCGCTGCAGCAGCAGCAGCCGACGCTGCCGCAGGACCAGCAGCTGCCGCCGCCGCCGTAGCAGGACCAACCGCCGCCGCCACGGCAACAGCAACTGCCGCCGCCGCACCAGCAGCAACAGCCGCCGCCATTGCAGCAGCAGCAGCCACCGCCTCTACAACAGTAGCCGCCGCCGCTGCAGCAGCAGCCGCCGCCCATACAGCAGCAGCCACTGCCGCTACAACAGCAGCAGCCGCCGCCTCTACAGCAGCAGCCGCCACCGCTGCAGCAGCAGCAGCCGCCGCCCATACAGCAGCAGCCACCGCCTCTGCAACAGCAGCAGCCGCCACCCCTACAGCAGCAGCAGCAGCAGCCCACTGGTAACGTTGGCGGCACCCCTGATCCACTTGTTGCTCTTCAGCAACAACTCGCCGCCTTGACACAGCAGCTTGCGGCGCTACAGCCAGTCGCCTCCCAAACCGCCACCAGCGCGCTTCCGTCGTTCATCCCTCCAGGGCACGCTAGCCCCGCGGTGTCCGCAGCCACATACTACTTAGCACAACAGCAGACTCAGCGCCAAAGGCAGACAGTGACCTCCGTCCTTGGCCCCACTCTGGGTGCCGGCCATAGGCAGAAGGACTTTGAGACGCCGCCACCGCCGCTTCAGGCCGGAGAGCAGTTCCGGAGCTGGGAGCTCAACTTCCGGATTTGGGCGTAGGGTGAGGGTCTGTGGGCCTACTACACCCTCCCTTACGACTCCACCCAGGCCGACCAGCTATATGACGCTGGTCGCGCAGTCCGCGCCCTTGTACCAGTCGCCCCTCTAGCTTTTCGCCTTGCCCTGGAGCCCTTCCTCGGCGACTTCACCGCCGGTGCCATCCCAGACCCGGCAGCCGCCTGGCACGTCCTCACCAGACCCCATCGCCTGTCCAGCGACGCTCAGATCAGCCGTCTGCTCCGGGAGTTCAACTCCCTCCACATGGGGGAGGCCGAGAAGGTCACTGCCTACTGGCAGCGAGCGGAGGACATCCTCCGTCGACTCGGCAAGTCGGCTCCACCCCCTCTGTCCGCGCTCCTCATCATCAAGCGCGGCGCCACCAGCGCATACGCTGACGTCTTGGTCCACTATCCTCAGGACGTCCTCACCACCATGGAGGCCCAGGGCACTCTCATGCCCTGGGCATACGAGCTCTTCCTCCGCATTGAGGAAGCTCGCTAGGAGTCCCAGCTCCATCGCGCACAGGCCCTTGCATCCCCTGCCGTCGCCACCCCTGCCGTTGCCTCCGTGGCCGTTGCCTCCCCCGTCGCAGCTACCTCATCACCCTCAGGGAAGAAGAAGAAGAGCCGGAACAAGAAGGGCAAGGGTCCATCGCAACAGCAGCAGCAGCAGTCATCGACCGGTCTCAGCGGTAGTGGCTCGGTCTGCCACAACTGTGGCCAGCCTGGGCACGGGTGGTACACGTGCCCTCTCCCGACGGACGAGGCCCGCGTCATCGCCACCATGCGACGCCAGCGGGAGCGCCGC
>SZWC01015673.1:24565-67263 GCA_023375785.1 Penium margaritaceum | reverse complement strand
CCCCCCCCAGCTCTGTAGAGCTTGTTACTCAGTTCAACAGCCAATCAGAAAATAGCTCAGTTCAGGCTGGCAGGTTTTCTCGGTGAGGCCTGCCAGGCAGCCGACAGCCCAAAACCCGGGCGTCGTCCGTTTTGCCTGAAAACTGGACCATACCATAATACCGCCGCTGCGAACGCAGCCGTGCGGTCAGAATCTGCTAGAAAAATAGTAGCGAGGAGTTATGGCAGCCTAAACACA
Organism: Penium margaritaceum; assembly: GCA_023375785.1. Taxonomy (NCBI): domain Eukaryota; kingdom Viridiplantae; phylum Streptophyta; class Zygnematophyceae; order Desmidiales; family Peniaceae; genus Penium; species Penium margaritaceum. The sequence goes on along the minus strand of SZWC01015673.1, from coordinate 67,026 downwards.
GATAGTGCCTACAACGGTTTGTGCTGCCAAACAGGGCCATGCAACATGCAACTGGGACCCTAGGCAGTGCATGACGACGCAGACGCAATAGGACGCGCTGGACGCATGCAAGCAGCAAATGCGGTGTCAATGACCGCCGACAGCGCGACCGCCGAGGAGGCCTGCCGATGGAGCTGAGCGCGTCGCCTGAGAGAGGAGGCTCCAGCGAACTGCGAGAAGACCTCAGCGTACGTCGGCTCCACCGGACGACACTCCATCAGCGTCGCGTCTCGCCGTCAGTCATCTGCACGCCGATGTACACAAGCCGGGAGGACACAAGAGAGCACAATGAGAGATATGCAAAAACCAACAAACGGTACTCACGTGAGCTTCTCCCGCAGCAGCTTAACGTCATTGTCATCCATACTCGCAGACGACGACCCGCGAACGACTGCTCTCTGACAGTGAGGAGAACCCTAGGCCACTCTCGGCCGCTCTTGAGTGCTCGCAACTGCCCTCTCCGCTGCGCTCTGCACACAGCAGCTCTCTCTGCTGCCCTCGGCTGCCCTTGACTGTTCTACGCCCGCAGCTACTCTCAACTGCCCCCCCCCCCCACTACTCTTGGATGCCCTTGGCTACTCCTGCGGTAGCTCTTGGCTCATCTCTGCCCTCTGCCGCATCTCAGTTGCCCTCTGCTCACAGTTGTTCTCTCTCAACTGCTCTTAGTTGCTCTCGGATATTCTCTCTTCTCGGCTGCTCCTAGTTGCCCGTGCCGTGATAGTGTCCGCAGCTCCTATCTGCTGTTCTCAGAGGCAACCTCACATCTCGGTCTCTCTGCAGACGTTCCAAGCAGTCACACTGGATTCGCCACCTCTTGACGGGCCTCCAGACGAGGAGCTTGATTCTCCTCGAACGGCTACACGCCAAGCCGACAACGGGTTGGAGGACCCTCGTCTCTTCGATCCTCCTTCGGCCCCGGACAACGATACACCCTTATGGTACCGCATGTTGGATCCCTCTTATTGTCGTGAGGAGCTGATTGAACTAGACGAAAGGGCGGCGGCTGCATGAGAGGAGGAAATCCACCGACATGTCGGAGAAGATGTGTGAAAGCTTCCTAGCGACACAGCCGTTGACTAGGCGTCAGTGCCTGGTCAGACGGTGACGACAGCTACAAGTCGTGCACGCAACGGCAAAGGCCTGGCTAGGAGACAGAAGACAAAGTGTCAGAATGCTTCAATTGCATTTTGCAGAGAGAAATGGCAAATGACAGGTCCATGGCATAAGTACCTGCCGCGGCGTACGGCGGGTGTCGCACGCGGCAGTGCAAGATCTGTCCTAACATCGGCCCAAAACTATTGTTTTGGCTGTAACTCTGCGCACACATGTCAGAACGCTACGCCGTCTGAACCTAGACGTGCAAAATCACAAACTGGACGCTACGACTGGTCACATGCATGCATCTGGCATCAAACGGTGGACACACAATACAAAAACGTGCAAATCATGCCCACGACCAGTCCACCGATAAAGTCCTGTGTGCTGCAGAAAAACTGCAGGAGGTCCTGGGTAGCGTATAGAGCTCTGGAACAGTCGTCGGTCAGCTCCAAGCTGGTAGTCCGCCACCAGATGACGCACCGGTACCATCAGGGTCCGCATCAGGGATCTGCACGAGTATGGACACGGCCAAGTGGTCACAGTAAATTGTACAGGTCAACAAGAACGTCACAAATCACAACAAGGTGTACACGACTGATGACTTGCCTGAGTCACTACCACTTCCCTCAACCATGCGACCACTCTCAGCTCCACAGTCATCCAACGCGGCATCTGCCTCCAATACCGCGTCAGCTCCCTCTCGTACCCCACCCGCATGTGCTGAGCCAGCGCCGACGCCTGAAGTCGCTTGTGATTCCTCTTCTCCCAGTCCACACCAACTCCATTAGCCTTGCGGGCGCCATTCTAGACGCGGCAGCAGGAGCCACAACAACCTTTGCTGCCACTGCTTGTGCGTGCAAGGCACCCACCCAGATTGTAGTGGGGCGTGCAACCGAAGCCTACGCACACAAAACAACTTCTCTCACGTTGCTTGCTGCTCCAGCTACCAATATTGCCACACAGATCACTGCAGCTCCGGCCTCTGTTGCCACTGCCGTGTCAGTTGCTGCCGACTCCACTACAGCTGTTATCCGGTCCATCCGCGCCTCTACAAAATCTGCAGTCCTGACTCCTACCGGTGCTCCGCGGGAGCTGACACCAAACGTCACCACAGGGGTCCTAGTTGCATCAGCATCAGCAATAATGGCTGGGGAAACCGTCACTGGACTTCTCTGCCAAATCGTGGCAGTTGCGGGGTGGATCGCGGTTCTCTTCACCTTAGCTACAACAGTGGTTGCCCCTCTCTTCGTCCTGCTGCCCCGCCACTCGTTTGGTGAGCACCCTCTGCACTCTGCACCATGCATCGCATGCTCACACGTCACTTCTGTGAACCGAGGGGCGCCCGGCGTGACGTTCACACGCCGAGCCCTTGGGATAAACCTCCCACCCTCGACCCCTTGGTGTGTGGGCCAACCCTTGAGATGTCGCACGACCCTCTCCTAGCAGCAAGACCGCTGCTAGTGACCGAGGTTCCCGCCGTGCGACTCTCCCGGCGGCGTTTACACCAAGGTGCGCTGCGGAAGACTTGTAGGATCGAATGGACATGTGCGAGGCAATACTTGGAACACAAGGAGAGTTGGGCAAGGAACGAATCATTTAGACTTGATGGATCAGTACAAGGCAATGTACAGAATCTCTGGGTAAGATTGGCATGCCTAGATCAATCCCTAAGCTTCCTTATGTACCAGTCCCTATGGGGCAGCCAAAATCTACTCAGCGCTCCGAAGCCCTTTATCGAGATGAACTCATGGAAACAACACTGCATCATGTAGTACGCACTGAGAACTTTCCAATGCACCAAAGAACGCCTCAATCCGTGAAGAAACGGCTAAGTTGTGGCCGTTTGAATGCTCCACGCGTGACGCCCGCGGGCAGCACCGCTAGCGGGGGTCACGGCCGCCCGAAGCGCCTTTGCTTGCGAATGCAGCTCCAGCCGCCATCCCGAAGCGCCCATGGACCCCAATGAACCTGGCCTCATTGGCTAAACATCCATCTAGGGGCGCTTCGGCTGCAGTGGGCGAGAAAGTCGCTCCGCCGTGCTCGGGGTCGAACCGGTAGGTCTCCTGTTTTCTGGAGGTGCGCCTCCCACCTGTGCTTGGCCGTGTCTTTCTCGTCCCTGCACCGAATGACCCGGTTCTTGGGTCGATTTTGCATGGTTTTTCATGTACAATACAATGGGAGCATCAAAGCATGCATCTGACCTCAGCATGATGACGTAATCACCGCCTCGACCGGCGGCTCCCATAACATCACCCCCCCTCCGAGGGCGCAGTGCCCCAGTGCGCTCCTAGTACGCTCGGAGGACCGTGTTGACAGCACCGCCCCTATGGAAATCGGCTTCGGGGACCCAGCAGTTGTGCTCAGGCCCATAACCGAGCCATTGCACCACGTATTGCCACCCGTTACCGCGCCGACGGTGCCCGAGGATCTTCTCCACCACATACTCCTCTTCACCCTCCACCAAGACCGGTGGGGGAGGGGTCTTTCCCCGCGCCGCGAACTGCGCATCCGGCTCCTTGTAGGCCTTGAGAAGAGAAGCGTGGAACACGGGATGGATCCCATAGTGGTCCGGCAGCTCCAACTCGTAGCTCACCGCGGACCGCTTCTCCTTGACCGGAAAAGGGCCCACCCACCGTGGCTTGAGCTTGTCGCTGCCCACCCCCGCCAACTACAAGTTCCGCGAGCTCAGCAGCACCTGTTGTCCCACCGAGAACTCCTCGGCTGTCCGGTGCTTGTCCGCTTGCCGCTTCATGTGCTGCTGTGCCTTGTGTAGCGCCTCGCGTACACCGTGCCACACCTCTGTGAAGTCACTTGTAAACTGCTGCACCGTGGGTAGGTCCAACCCCGTTGCCATGTCTGAGGGACATGCCGGCTGCACCCCATACTCTACCTCAAAGGGAGACCGCCCCGTAGAGGCATGCACTGCTGAGTTGTAGGCAAACTCAGCCACCGGGAGCTTGCATTCCCATCCCTCACCATCCGGCTCCAAGATCCCCCGCAGTAGCTGCTCCATGGTCTGATTGGTGCGCTTCAGTTTGACCATCCGTTTGGGGATGGTAGGCCGATGAAAGAGCCTCACAGGTGCCTAGCTTCTTGAAGAGTTCCTCCCAAAACCGGGAGGTGAAGCGCGGGTCACGGTCCGAGACTATGCACTTCGGCACCCCGTGTAGTTTGATGACGTGTTGCAAGAGGAGTTGAGCCGTCTCTGCTGCCGTGACCTTCTCCGTACATGGAATAAAGTGCGCCATTTTGCTGAACCGGTCCACCACCACCAACACCATGGTGTTGCCCGTTGCATTCCGTGGATGTAACAAGCTGGATCTCTAGCTCCTGCTCTGAAGTCGTCGTCGGAGTTCGGAGAATGGCGTTCTCAGTCCGCGTCAGGGGTTTACCCCCTTCGCAAGACTGAGGGGCAATCGTCATCAACGACCCAGAGCAGGGAGACTCGAATATTTCGAGTCTCCGGAGGCCCATTTCCGTTTTTAACCAAACCCCTGGTTTTGGGACCCAAACCGGGGGTTTTTACCTCGAAATCGTGTGTTCGCACGAGTTATTCCGTTTGTTTTACGTCGAAGTTCGTCATAAACGAACTTTGAGTTTCTTTTTGTCGTTCTGGCGCGAAATTGTCGCGTGCGAGGCACGCTGGCGATTTCGCGCCAGCAGTTTTTGTCCTCACTCTCGGTACCCCTATCCCTCGACCTCTCTTGCTCATTTGCAAGGAGGGCGAGGGGGGGGCAAGGGCACGAGGCCACGAGGCCTCGCCCTCGAGGCCCTCGTGGCCTCTCAGCCACCGATCCGGCTGAGGCCGTAATCGGCGGCTGGCGGCTGGCCGGCCGGTGGCCGGCCGGTCGCTTGGCCGGCCGCCGGCCGTCCAGCCGGCTGGCAGCGAGCTGGCCGACGGCCAGCGAATTGCTGGCCGCCGGCCAGCCCTCGCAGACGCGAGGGGTGGTGCGCAACCACCCCTCGCATCAGCGAGGAGGGAGGGCCGAACCGGCCCTCCCGCTACATTCCTCCCCACTTATTATGAACCGTCCCGGTTCATGAACAACAAGTAGGATTGTCAGTCAGTGAGTCATCAACATTGTGAAAGAAAATTAATAATTTCAATCACCAGCTAAACATGAACACGTGCATGGTACTTAGACCTAAGCTGCAGCTTGTAGGTCAGCACGGCTAGCGGCCTCCCCCCTTTAGGCTGGAGCGTCCGCGCGACAACCATGTTGGGCGTCCCCAACCTCCTATGGTCGCTGTCCATGAATGCTGCCCTGTGGGAATGTTGTTCACTTTTCCTGCGTTCAGGTGGTACCTCCTGCCACGCGTTGATCTGTGCGAGCTGCAAGCTCGCTCCAGTACTCGTTGACCACTCCTATGGGCAACCGAGATTCGGGCTCCTAAGAATTGTGTTCAGGTCCACAACCGGCCCAATGAACGAGGTACTCCCTGATAATGCGTGACCGCAGAGTACGCTCTCGGTGCTGGAGTAGGCGAAGAACCTCGTATTGGCCGTCGGCAACCAGGACTGCTGGCGGTGGCTGAACGGTTCCTTTTGCCGTGTATGGAGCCAGCAGGCTCACATGAAACACGTCATGTATTCTCATACTCGGCAGATAGCAATCGGTATGCCACTGGCCCGATGCGTGCCACAATGGGAAACGGCCCAATCCACTTCAGTAGAAGATTTCTTGCCCCTGGCGACTTCAACCGAAGGTTTTTAGTGCTAAGGAGCACTTTGTCACCGATGTCAAACGACACCTCCCGGCGACCTTTGTCGGCATATGCCTTTTGTCGCTGCCGAGCTGCTTGAAGGTGACCCTTCGCCTCCTATAACAAGGAGTCAATGCGCTCGGCAAAGGCTTGAGCGGAAGAAACCTGCCCTCCTGTACTCCCACTCTTCACCAATGAAGAGGGTACCACTGGATGCCGACCACTCTTCAACACGAACGGTGTGAACTGTGTGGACTCGTTCACCGAGTTGTTCACCGCAAACTCTGCCGGTGCTAGGAATTCATCCCAATCATGCATGGCAGGGTCCACGTACATGCGGAGCATGTGCTCCAGAGTGCGATTCATGCACTTTGTTTGTCCATCCGTTTGAGGGTGAAACGCTGTCGACATTTGCGACTCGCTGCCGAAGTACTCGTGCATCTTTTGCCAGAACTTCCTAGCAAATTCTTTATCTCGATCGGAGATAATGCGCAACGGCAAGCCGTGGTACTTTACGACACCCTCAAAGAAGAGATTGGCAGTCTCCTCTACGTTCACGTCAGTGGTTGTAGGAATGAAGTGTGTCATCTTCGTCAAAAGATCCACAACCACTAGTATTGCATCATGGCCACGGGCCGTGTCCAGAAGACCAGTAATGAAGTCCATGCTGACGCACTCCCATGGAGTCCCAGGAATGGGAAGCTACTGGAGGAGTCCCGCAGGCTTCTTGTTACTAGCCTTATTCCGAAGACATGGGTCGCATGTCATGCAATACTTACGGACATCGACACTCCACCCTGACCACCAATAGTGGTCCGAGAGTACCTGTCCGGTCTTTCGGGGTCCCACATGACCTGCGACCGGCGGGTCGTGGAACTGGGAGATAACCTTTGCTCGAAGGTCTCCCAAGTTTGGCACAACAACTTGTTCTCCGTGCCAGAAGATTCCTGCGGCCTCCACCAAGCCGTACTTGTCTAGATTTCGAGAGTCTTGAAACCAAGAATCCACACAGTATCCCATCCGGATCGTGTTTACAAAACCGTTGTAATGGATACTCTCTCGTGGTGGTTGCCGCAGAGGTGCAGGGGGATCTGGTGGTTGTACGGATGTTGTTGCAATGGCCATAAAACACCCACTGCCCTCGGTGGTTGCTTTAATTTCCACAGGCTGTAGGCTTAGTGGATTGGCCACATTGATGCGTCCTGGCCAATATTCCCATGTGAACGAGAATCCACTCAGGTATTCGCTCCAACGCGCCTGTCGTCTTGACAGGTTCGGTTGAGTTTGGAAAAACACCAATGGATTATGGTCGGTCACGACCGTCACACCCCCTTCAGCACCCTCAAGGTAGCAACGCCACATCTTGAAAACGTGTACTACTGCAAGGAGCTCTTGATCCCAAGTCGTGTACCACATTTCCGCGGGTATGAGCTTCCGGCTCTCATACGCAACTGGGTGACCGTTCTGCATGAGGACGGCTCCAAGTCCAACTACCGACGCATCACATCGAACCTCCCACGGTTGCGATGGATCCGGAAGAGCTAGGACGGGCGCCGTGCAGAGAAGCTCTTTGACTTTGAGAAAAGCGTTCTCGCAATCAGATGTCCATTCCCAACGCACGTCTTTTCGCGTGAGCCTGGCTAGCGGTGCTACCAGGGTCGAATACCCTTGCAAAAACCGTCAAAAGTAGTTTTCCAGGCCGAGGAATGACCGAATCTGCCCAACATTTTCGGGGCATGGCCAGTCCACAACGGCTTGGACTTTTCGTGGGTCGACGCGGATGCCGTCCTTGCCGACGATGTGTCCAAGGTACTCGAGCTCATCTTGTGCAAACTTGCACTTGCTCACTTTTGCATAGAACTTCTGTTCCCGAAGGATTGCGAGAACTTGGTGTAGATGTTCTATGTGCTCTTCCATTGATTTGGAGAAAACCAGGATGTCATCCAGGTAAACCAAGACAAACTGTCCGAGTTGCTTGGCGAACGTTTGGTTCATTTCTCCTTGGAAAGTTGCCAGGGCATTTGTAAGCCCAAAGCATAACACTCGGAACTGATAGTGTCCCATGTGCGTTCGAAACGCGGTTTTGGGCACATCATCTTCCGTGATGCGGATTTGATGGTACCCTTGAGACAAATCCAAGGACGAAAATACTTTTGCGCCTTGGAGTTGGTCAAAAAGGTCCTCAATCCGCGGTAAGGGGAATCGATTTTTCACCGTCAGCTTGTTCAACGCCCGGTAATCCACGCACATGCGTAAACCACCGTCCTTTTTGTTCACAAAAAGGATCGGCACACCGTACGGCGAGCTAGTTGGCTCGATTCATCCTTTTGCAAGGTACTCTTTGATTTGGCGTTCGGCCTCTCGCCTTTCTGCTGGACTAAGGCGATACATGGGTCTGAACGGAGGAGTCGCCTCTGGTTGCAGCGGAATCATGTGGCCCATGTGTCTTTCTGGTGGAAGCCCAGCTGGTGGGTCTTGGAATACATCCGAGAACTCCGCCAGTAGAGATCTGATCTCTTGTGGCGTGTCTTCCGTCACGTCGTCCTCCACTTTCTGCAGCTGAGCCAAGAAGTATCGACAACCTTGTCGAATACGTCTCTTGACCTACATTGCAGACAAGCTGGCATGGACTTTGAGTCGGGTCGGTGATAATTCCGTACTCGGAATCAACGTAAAGCGGCGTTGTCCTTTCCGGAGGATCAAACACTTTGTTTCAAAGCACATTAGAGCCTTGTTGTTACGAAGCCAGGGATCGCCTAGCACCACGTCGAACGGGTCAAGAAGGTTGAGTACCTTCAATGTGACACTCTGTGTGTACCCTTGAATACAAATTTTCGCTTTACAAGTACTGATCACGGGTACCGTACGGTTGTCACCGACAACAACTGCGCCATTCGATGGCTCGTACTTCAGGCCAACCTGTCGGGTAAAACCAAGGCTAACAAAAGAGTCGTCCCCTCCAGTATCAGCCAGTACGTTCACGGGAGCACCAGCTAGGTGTCCTTTGAACTGCATCATCATGTTGCCTCCACTCTTCCGAGTGAACAGACTCGACGACGGTAAGCCGAGTTTGTGATAAACACGGAATCTATACGATGGGCGTCGCAACTCCCATGATTCACCCACTCGAGTCCACATCTTGTGGGCACGTGTGAATTCGGCCAGCAACCTTCCAGTCTTTAAATTTCACTGGGTCGAAATCGTCGACTAAAGGTACTGCGAATGTGATTGAACTTATCGCTTTAAGGGCGTTTGTTTCAATCACCGTGTTACACAACTCTTGCACAGTGGTTGGTGTCACCACCACTAAGCAGGTTCGGTCATGCATCTCGTCTGGTGATGCAAGATTTAGTGGGCAATGTCGATCAGCAAGCGCAAAATGAGGTTCAATGAGAGGGGAGAAAACAACAGAGAAACTTGAACTCGTCAAAAACTCAAATTGTTTAACATCCTCGTCTGAAAACATGAACTCACACTCGTGATCCATTTGTACCCCTGAGGGTCCCCACTGACGTCACTCAGGGGTGGGGAAAACCCGCCCCACGGCCCTGTCCGTTACCACGGCCGGGCCCATTGCCGCGACCGCGACCCTGTCCATGGCCTTGTCCGCGGCCTCCTGCTGCACCATGCCCACGAGGTGCTGCTGCTGCAGCTAGCGCCGCGACCTCTTGTCCACCACCAGCAGCCTCAGGGCACTGAGCCCTAAAGTGGCCCGGCTGCATGCAGTTGTGGCAGAGCCCTTCGCGGAAGGCTGCGTTGCGACGCTCACGCGTCGCCTGCAGCTCATCATTCTCGCGGCTGCGCTTGTTGTTGGGACCCTTGTATCCACCAGCCTTCTTGGCCGGAGGGTTTGTAGGTTCCTTGCCCTTCGCCCCGCCCCGCTGTCCAGCTGACCCACCAGCCCCTGCAGCGTCCATGCGCATGTCGCGACCCTGCTGTGCACGCGCGTTTGGCCGTGCATCAGAGTAGTGCTTCGGGTTCGCCGAGTACACTTCGCTCATGTAGTCACGCAACGCCCTCCAGCTTGTCCAAGCTTGGCCAGTGGCTGTCGTGGTGGTCTTGTCCTTCAGCTTCTCGCTGGCGAGACCATCACGCAAGTACTCTAGCAGCATGCACTCCGGGTACTTGAACGTCTGAGTGCCATCGCCCTCGGTGAAGCTTTCGGCTTCCTCCACGAGTGCGGTGAACTCGCTCAAGTAGGATTCGACCGAGCTGCCCAGTTGCTTGAAGTCCTTGATCTTGTGGAAGGCGCGTTGCGCCTCCTCACGTTGGGTACACTTCTTGCGCATAATCGCGCCGAAGGCCTCCTACGGCATGGGCTGCCACTCGAGGTACGGTTGCTGCGCAGTCCACTCCTTGACCACGTACTTGAAGAGTTTGTCTTCAAGCTGCGTCGTGGCAAAGTTGCCCCACTGACTGAGTGGAGACTTGTGGACACGTAGGACGTGCTCCATGCAATTCAGCCAGTCGGTCAGCTTCACGCCCTTCCGGAAGATCTCCACACTGTGGAGGAAGGACGTGTTCATGACCGACCCCGAAGTCGTCGAGGTAGGCAAGTCATCGCTGCCGCCGGCAGTGGCCTCCGCAGCTGCGGCACGCTGCACTTGCTGCTGCTTCCGCACCTGGGTCACGCTCTACAATGCCTTGTCGAGGTCGTTGCATCGGCGGCTTGCCTCATGGGTGGCGAGGCGCTGCACCTGGCGATCACGGTCAAGGTCCGTGATGCTCTGCCCGACGTGGGCCAGCAGGTTGGCGAACGCAAACTTGAGCTCTGATGTCGTCAGAGCATCGGTGATAGCCTCCAGGGCCTCGCGTTGTCCGTGCACCCTTACCCACTGCAAGAGGGTACGGTTTGCGTACACGCCTGCAAGGAGCCCCACCTTTTGGAGGAGACTGTCGTCGGCGACGACGCTCGAGTGGGCGCTGCCTTGCCCCATTGCGGCCGCATCGTAGGAAGGAAGGTCTGCCCCCATTCCTCCGAGTGGTGCCGTATCTCCACCACTGTTGGTGATCTTGAGTCGGCCTACGGCCTCGGCAGCAAACTCCGCTAGCCTTCGACGGTCATCGCGAATTGCCTTCGCGGCAACGTCGTCTGGCTCGTTCTCGCGGGAACTTCCCATGTGGCTGCTTTCAATGCCCTTGCTGCTTTCCGCAGTCTCGCTGTCGTCGGCAGCTTCAAGCGACGCGACGAGCGTCTTGCCCTTCTCGAGCAATCGGCTCGAGTTCGTTGCACGACGATGGCGATGGTCGCGATCCTCGTCGCCTTCGCCATCATCGACGTCGTGCTCTTCGACGGGGTCCTCCTCCGGAAGATCCTCCTGCATCGCGTCGTCCATCGCATGGGGGTCGCCCATGTGAACGTCGACGTGCTCGTCGAGCCCCTTTGCGGCATCCGCACGCTTCTTGGCGTCGCCGAAGTTGGCGTTGGTTGCCTTAGGCGGTAGGGTTGCCCTTGGCAGTACGGTTGCCTTTGGGTTGGCAACCGTGCTCTCGGCGGTGGCTCCCAAAACTTGGAGTCCGCCGAGAGCTCGTGGTGACGCCGTCACCACCTTGCCCTTGTTGGTCTTAGACAGTCCGGTGCTTGCCATTCCGTCGCTCGTGCAACTAGCACGTGAAGGTTGTTGTGAAGATCACCCCACAACGAGGAGGAATCGCCTCCTAAGGTGTTGCTCTCACGATCGGTGAGGCAATTTCAGTTTATATTTCTATTTTCCTAGGCCGCCACGTCGGCACAAGGTCGTGGGTTTAGAAGCTAGTCCTCCTAGGCCGTGACTCACGGCACTTGGTAGCAACTAGGATCTAGGAAAACAGAAAATAAAATTACAAGGAAGTTACAAGAATTGTGAGTACCGCTCACAAAACTAAGACAAAGAACAAGAAGATAAGCAAGTACAATGTCTAGAACAAAACACTACTTGTCTTCTTGTCTTGTTGTCTTCTTGTCTTCCTTGGCCTCATCTTGAGTCTTCTTTGCGCGTCTTGCGCCCCTTGGTGGTGTCCTCCTTGAGCCGGCGGCATTGGGGGAGCCGCCAAAAGTCCCCAAGTTGTCACCCTCCTTCTTTTTAGGGTGCTCTCAGGTCGTGAGAGCCCCTAAGCTTGGGGAGGGACGCTGTCCCAATTTTTTGGATGAAGGAGGTTTGAAGGAGCCTTGAAAATGAGGAGGATTTTGTGGTTCTAGAGGTGGGAACTCCCCAACCCGCCCCACAAAAATCCTCCTAGCCCCTTGGAAGTGTGGAGAGGCTAGAAGAAAGACTCTCCACCAAGTAGAGCTTTTTTCCAGCTCTCTAACGCACTTTCGGCGATTCAATCCGTCAAGTGTTGATACCGTAGTCCCTTCTGGCGTTTCTGCTGCTGCTTGCAGCTGCCGGCGGCGTTTTATCTAGGTCGTAGCCGCCGTTTCCGTCGAACCCTTGGTCGCGAGGGTCGTCTCGCTCTGAGAACCACTGTAACGGGCTGGATCTCCAGCTCCTGCTTTGAAGTCATCGTTGGAGTTCGCAGAATGGCGTTCTCAGTCCGCGTCAGGGGTTTACCCCCTTCGCAAGACTGAGGGGCAATCGTCATCAACGACCCAGAGCAGGGAGACTCAAATATTTCGAGTCTCCGGAGGCCCATTTCCTTTTTTAACCAAACCCCTGGTTTTGGGACCCAAACCGGGGGTTTTTACCTCGAACTCGTGTGTTCGCACGAGTTATTCCGTTTGTTTTACGTCGAAGTTTGTCATGAACAAACTTCGAGTTTCTTTTTGTCGTTCTGGCGCAAAATTGTCTCGTGCGAGGCACGCTGGCGATTTCGCGCCAGCAGTTTTTGTCCTCACTCTCGGTCCCCCTATCCCTTGTCCTCTCTTGCTCATTTGCAAGGAGGGCGAGGGGGGGCAAGGGCACGAGGCCACGAGGCCTCGCCCTCGAGGCCCTCGTGGCCTCTCAACCACCGATCCGGCTGAGGCCGCGATCGGTGGCTGGCGGCTGGCCGGCCGTCCAGCCGGCCGGCAGCGAGCTGGCCGACGGCCAGCGAATTGCTGGCCGCCGGCCAGCGAATTGCTGGCCGCCGGCCAGCCCTCGCTGACGCGAGGAGTGGTGCGCAACCACCCCTCGCATCAGCGAGGAGGGAGGGCCGAACCGGCCCTCCCGCTACAGTGGAAGACCCCCCACAAAATCAAGTGAGATGTCCGTCCAGGGATGTTCCGGCACCGGTAGCGGCTGCAGCTCCCCTGGCGCCCGTGTCCTCCATGACTTGATTCTTTGGCACGTGTCACAGCTGCTCACGTACTCCTTGCAATCTGCTCCCATCGTCGCCCACCAATATTGGCGTGCAAGCGTCTTGAAGGTCTTTTCGTGGCCGAAATGACCACTGTAGTGTGAGTCATGTGCCTCTTCCAACAGCACTTGCCGCAACGACGCACTTCGCGGCACCACAATCTGGTTCCCCGTCTCATGCCGCCAATACTGGCCGTCTCACTTGCACCCCTTCACCGCACTTTCGGCAAAGTCCTCGTCCTCCGCATACCCGTGTGCGAACAGGCTGCGGATGATTGGAGATCCCGCCAGCACCGTGATCGCATGTACACCCAAGTCCGGACGACGCGAAAGCGGGTCCGCTGGATTGATCCTCCCTGGTTTGTACTGGATCTCATAGTCGAAGCAGCCCTCCAGCAGCTCCATCCACCTTGCCTGACGACGACTCAGGTTCGGCTGCGACTTGAGGTACTTGAGTGCATAGTGGTCCGTGTGTACCATACACCGCCGCGCCTCAAGGTAGCACCTCCATTGCTTGAAGGCCTGGACAACCGCGAGCATCTCCTTCTCGTGGATCGGGTAGTTGAGCTCAGCCCCTTTCAGCTTCTTGGAGTAGTACGCAATGGGCTGCAACCCCCTCCCTTGGTCCTGCATCAGCACCCCGCCGATCGCATAGTCGCTTGCCTTCGTCGCCAACACATACTCCTTGCTCGTATCAGGATGCTCCAACACCGGGGCTTGACACATGGCAGCCTTCATTGCACCGAAGGCTTGCCCCTCCTTCGCACCCCACTCCCATTGGCGCCCTTTCTTGAGTAAGTCTGTCAAGGGTGCTCCCATTGCCGCGTGCTCCCGGATAAACCTCCGGTAGTAGTTCGTAAAACCCAGAAAAACCTGGATGTCACGCACGCACACCGGCTCTGGCCACTCCTGCATTGCTTCCACATTTTTTGGGTCCATGCAGATTCCCCTCCCACTGACAATGTGCCCGAAGAACTCCACATCCTGCTTGGCGAATTCACACTTGCTGAGCTTGGTAAACAGCCGCTCCTTTCTCAGCACTTCCATCACCGTCCGCAGGTGCTCTTGGTGCTCCTCCATCGTTCACGAGTAGACAAGGATGTCGTCGAGGAAGACGACCACAAACTGGTCCAAGTAGGGGTGGAACACCCGGTTCATCAACGCCATGAACGTAGCAGGAGCATTCGTTAGCCCAAAAGGCATCACGAGATACTCAAAGTGTCCATAGCGCGTCCGAAACGCGGTATTTTCCACATCCTCCTCCGCAATGCGGATTTGGTGGTACCCCGACCTTAGGTCCAATTTGCTAAATACGCGTGCGCCTCGTAGCTGGTCGAACAGCTCCTCGGCCCGCGGCAACGGGTAGCGGTTCTTTACCGTGATGTTGTTGAGCGTCCGGTAGTCCACGCACATCCGCAGCTCTCCTGATTTCTTCTTGAAGAACAGCACCGGTGCCGCGTACGGGGACACCGACGGCCGAATGAAGCCTTGGTCCACCAACTCCCCCAACTGCTTCTTGAGCTCCGCAAGCTCCGCGTCGCTCATGCTGTTGTAAGACCGCACCGTTGGTCACGAATCTGGCACCACCTCGATCTTGTGGTCGATCTCGCGCAGCGGTGGCAGCCCCTTTGGCAATTCCTCCGGGAAAACGTCCCCGAACTCCGTGAGCACCTCCCCAACACCGGGAGGCAACTCTGGAGCCCCCGCGCCTTCCACCGGCTGCCCCTCCGCTGCTTCAACCGCTGCAATCTGCTGCTCTGCTGCTTGTTGTGGACGCACCCATGCCAAGTAAACCTGGCCACCCTTGCGCTCGCACCGCTTTAGCTGCTGCAAGTTGATGGCGCGCAGCTGCTTTCCCGCTTCCGCCACTTCCGACTCCTTCCCCTCACCCCGCCACAAAGGCAAAGTAATATCTTTCCCGCCCGCCTTCACGACCACCCGGTTGCACCTCCAATCCACCTCCGGATTCCAGGCGTGCAACCAATCCCGGCCGATCAAATAGTCGTAATCATCCATAGGGCAAGTGTGGAACTCCATGTCGCAACTCAACTTACCCATACGGACTTTGTGCTTGACGAGAGGCCTGCCGTACTCCACCACTCCGGACACCTGCCGTGCCTTGGCCGACGTCCCCGGCTGCCGTGCGAGCTCCAACCTCGTCGCCAACCGGTCGTTGAAGAAGCTATGGCTCGCACGGCCATCTAGCAGCCCGCGTAGCTTCCTCCGACCCTTGAAAATCCCCTCCGGAATTTCAAGAACCAGCTCCAAGATGATCCCTGGAAACTGCCGGGTCTCACCTTCATTCTGCAACAGCACTTGAGGCAACTCCTTAATCGGCAAAAGCCTTTCAGGGCTGGTGCTGTCCTTTGCGGACGAAAGACTTGCAGCAGTAGGTCGTCCCCTCCTCACTGCTGCTGCCCGTTTCCCTGTTGTGCCTTGCGCTTGGGGCAAACCCGCTTGCGATGACCCTCCTCACCACAAACCCAGCACTTGCCTCTCGGTCCCTGTTGCCCGCCCGTACCCCGTTGCCCGGTTTGGATTGCATCCACCTCCATGGGCACAGCCTGACCCGGCTGCTCCACCCGTGGTTGTGTTGCATAGCTGGTCCGGCGCGCATTGTAGCTTACCGCGTCGATGCGCTCCGCCGCCGAGACCAACTCTGCGAAGGTCCGCAACCCGAGCACCGTGAGTTCACGTTGGACCTGCGGCTTCAGGCCGTCATGGTAGCGGTCGTACGCCTCCGCATCCGAGAGGTCGTCAATCTGCGCCGCCAAGGCCATGAAGCGTGTAGTGTAGTCCTGGACCGATCCGCCTTGCTTGACATGCTTGATCTTATCACGTGCGACCCGGCTGCCGTTGAGGAGGTCGAAACGCGCCTGGAGCATCGTCTCGAACTGCTCCCACGTCTCTGGCTTCTCCGTCAATGCCCGCGCACCAAGCTGCACTTCCCGCCCCAGCGGTAGACTCAACAGTGGCTGGAGCCGTGCACCGGCCCCCAGCCTGTCCGGCAACCCAGCGGCATTCCAATGGCACAACGCCGACCACCACTGTAGCGCCATTCCCCGGAGTAGCGTAGGCGCATACTCCAGTCTTGTGGCATCTTCTCCCACGGGAACGCCCAACGCCGTGAACTACTGGTTCACCGTGAAGAGCCACTCACGTGCACTGCCCTTGCCGGTGTAGAACTCCGGCTCCTTTGGCTTGGGCCGCCGAAAGGCAGGTGCAGATGCCAATGCAACACCCCCTAACGCACTGCTCCCTTGGCCAACATACCTCGCCTCAACCTCCACACGCAGTTGCTGGTTCTCTTGACGCAACTCGTCAAGAGCACGCCGGATCTCCTCCATGAGGTAGGCCTGGTCGTACGCTGCTGCCGCCATGGTTCCGGTTGTGACGAAAAAAATTCTAGCCAAATGCAGTTGTGGCAGATATGCTGCCTCTCTTGGGTCCTCGCAAAGCCGAGCGAACGTCCACGCGCTCTGATACCAAATGTGAACCGAGGAGCGCCCGACGTGACGTTCACACGCCGAGCCCTTGGGATAAACCTCCCACCCCCGACCCCTTGGTGTGTGGGCCAACCCTTGAGACGTCACACGACCCTCTCCTAGCAGCAAGACCGTTGCTAGTGACCGAGGTTCCCGCCGTGCGACTCTCCCGGCGGCATTTACACCAAGGTGCGCTGCGGAAGACTTGTAAGATCGAATGGACGTGTGCGAGGCAATACTTGGAACACAAGGAGAGTTGGGAAAGGAACGAATCCTTTATACTTGATGGATCAGTACAAGGCAATGTACAGAATCTCTGGGTAAGATTGGCATGCCTAGATCAATCCCTAAGCTTCCTTATGTACCAGCCCCTATGGGACAGCCAAAATCTACTCAGCGCTCCGAAGCCCTTTCTCAAGGTGCACTAATAAAAATAACACTGCATCATGTAGTACGCACTGAGAACTTTCCAACGCACCAAAGAACGCCTCAATCCATGAAGAAACTGCTATGTTATGGCCGTTTGAATGCTCCACGCGTGACGCCCGCGGGCAGCACCGCTAGCGGGGGTCACGGCCGCCCGAAGCGCCTTTGCTTGCGAATGCAGCTCCAGCCGCCATCTCGAAGCGCCCATGGACCCCAGTGAACCTTGCCTCATTGGCTAAACGTCCATCCAGGGGCGCTTTGGCTGCAGTGGGCGAGAAAGTCGCTCCGCCGTGCTCGGGGTCGAACCGGTACGTCTCCTGTTTTCGGGAGGTGCGCCTCCCACCTTTGCACGACCGTATCTTTCTCGTCCCTGCACCGAATGACCCAGTTCTTGGGTCGATTTCGCATGGTTTTTTGTGTAAAATACAATGGGAGTATCAAATCATGCATCTGACCTCAGCATGATGACGTGATCACCGCCTCGACCGGCGGCTCCCATAACAACTTCCCTCTCTCCACCTGCTCACTCTCACCATGCCAGGACCAGAGGAAACAATAGAGGCTCTTCAAGCTGCCCTTAGTGAGGCACAGGCGGCACGACACAAGGCTGAGGATGAACTGCATAGGAACAGCGAGGCACATCATGAGTTAGCCGCCACAGTAGCAACCCTAGTCATAGAGCGTCTACGGACGGTACCAGCTCTTGCTGTTGTCCTCCTTGCTAATGACAATGCATCTGCTGACTCCTCTACACCTCCCAGTGATGCTGTTCCTAACTCCGCTTTGCCCGCTCTCTCTGCAGCTGCTTTAGCTCGGATACTCCTACAAGCACGACAGAAGGACTTCTAGAAGCCACCACCACAGTTTACTTCCAAACTCACTTTCACCTCTTGGGAAACGCGCTTCTGTGCGTGGGTCCAAGGGGAACTGTTGTGGGAGTTCTACTCCCCCCCTAAGGCACCGTTTGTTCCACAGCCAACGGAGGCGGCTCGTGCTGTTTGTGCCCTCATTAGTGCTGGACCTGAAAGCCTCCTTGATGACATTGGTATATACAACGTAGACCCCGTCCGAGGCACACTTGTTGACCCCATCGGCGCATACTCTCTCATTCTTCGCCGCAAGACAGTCATTGGGCATGCGGCTCAGAGTGCCCTTATCGTGCAGTTTAACACCTTGCAGACGCGGGCTGATGAGACTGCCGATGAGTAGTGGGCGACGAGTCTGCGCTTGCTGCGCGACCTGGGTAAGGCCGCTCTTGGGCCTCTGTCAGCCTGCCTGTCCATTGTTGCTGGGTTGATTCTTGAGCTCTCGGATCTTTACTTGCACGTCACCCAGGCAAAGCTTGAGCGCCTTGCCTCCGCGCCACTCCCTACGGACACAACCCTAGGGATTGGACCTCTCTATGACTTCAATGCCTCTCGCATTACGGATTGGTGGAACAACCTGCAGAACAAGCGTATCCATCGTGCTACACTTGCTTCAGTGACCACCTCCTCATCCTCTCTTGCATTATTCACTCTCTCCTCCTCTGCCTCCGCTACCCCTGCCGCGGCTCACTCCACACAGGCGGCTTCTCGTGGAGGGGGTGGTGGTTCAAACTGTGGGGGTGGCCATGGTGGTGGCAAAGGACGTGGGGGTGGCCGGGGTGATAAGTCCTCTGCTGGCTCCATCACTAGTACCGATGTCACCTATTGGAACTGCGGGCCTGCCGGGCACTCTACGCCCAAATGTCCGGCCCCCCGTGATGATGCTCATCTGGTATCCTCTATGCGTGCTCATTGGGCACGCAACGGGTTCACCTCCTCTTCCGCAGCTATAGCAGTGACGGCTGCCTCTCCTTCCTCCTCCTCTTCAGCCTCAGCTCTCTCCACCACATCTGTCCCGCTTCAACCATCTCCTTCACCTCCCAGTACTTGGGGTTGGATTCCGCCCTCGGGCGGTCCTTCCTACTACGGGCCTCCATCTTCCCACTACTCTGCACCCTCCTAGACGCGCGACGATGGCCATATGTCAGACCGCTCGTCCGACCGTTCCTCTAACCGTTCCTTTGACCGTCGTGACAAGGAGCGTGTCCTTGAGTGGCACCTCGCTGAACTTCTTCACCTTTGCTCTCAGGGAGGTGAGAGTGTGAGTGGCCATTGTCGTGTGTCTGTCTGTGAGTCTGACACCACCTTCCGAGGTGCGCCGTCTTGTGGCGTGCAAGGGGACCTGCCCCATGCTTGTGACTGGATTGAGGATTGGCAGTCTCATACGTTCCCCACTCGTCTCGGTGCATCCTCCTCCTTATCTCTTCGTGGCACTGTCGCCGTCTGTCTTGTTCTTCCTTCCACTCGTGTGGCCCCTGGCCTCTGGATCATTGATTATGGGGCCACCTTTCACACGACCCCGTGCCGCTTCTCTTTTGTCTCCCTCGACCCTGTTGGCTCTGTTCGCACTGTTCGCACTGGCTCCTGCCAGCTCCTTCTCGTTCATGGCGTTGGTGTCGTTAAGTTCGCTGGTCCAGGTGGCATCTTCTATCTTCCCGATGTGTTGTACGTCCCTGACCTTGAGGTCAGCCTGCTCTCTACGACCACCCTTGACGATCAGGGAATGGACCTCTTATCCAACCGCGGCCTTGCCTTGATCTCTCTCCGCTTGTCGGGCCGTGTTGTGCTGCGTGGAGTGCACTGTGACCGCCTGTTTCGCATGCCGCTTTCTCTCCCATCGTCTTCCGCTGCCTCTGCTCTTGTTCATGTGGCGCCCTCCTTGTCACCTGCCCATGTTGACCTCTTGCATCGTCGGCTTTTTCACATGCACACCGCTACCATCCAGCGTCTTCTGTGTCTTCAACCTGCTGTGGGCCTCGACTCGGCCACCTTTGTCTCTCCTTGCTTCTCGAGCTGTCTGGACTGTGCCACTAGCAAGATACACCGTTCTCCATTCTCCACCTCTGAATCCACCTCCTCTCATCCTCTTGACCTTGTTCATGCTGACGTGATGGGCTCTTTGCCCTTCGCCTTTCTTGGTGGTCTAGGCCGCTATGTTCTCTGGTTGACTGAAGACTTCTCCCATACCGCTGGGTCTTTTCTCTCCGTCACAAAAGTGAGGTTACTGACGTGCTTGAAGCGTGGGTCCCTCAGGCTGAGCGTGCGTGTCTTCGCTCCCTGCGTGTGTTTTGCGGTGACCGGGGAGGTGAGTTCATTGTTCCCACCTCCCTCTTCCTTGAGTCTCGTGGTGTCCCCCTTGAATGCATGGCTCCTTACACTCCCCAGCAGAACGGTGTGTCTGAGTACTGGAACCACACCCTTGTTGATGGTGTGCGGGCCCTTCTTTCTGCCTCCCGTCAGCCCCCCCTGTTCACCTTTGAGGCCATGTCCTACATGACGTGGGTTTGGAAGAAGGTTCCTCATGGCCCTCTGTCCCACACGTTCACTCCTTTCGAGCGCTGGACGGGTCAGCGCGCCGACGTGCGCCTTTCCCGTGTCTGGGGGTGTCTTGCTTTTGTCTTGCTTCCGGGCGGCCAACGGGATGGTAAACTGTCCTCCCGTGGTTGCCTGTGTACATTCCTTGATGTCTCTCCCTTCTCCAAAGCTTGGTACTTCTGGGATCCCTCGCGCAGTCGCGTCATTGAGTCCCGTGATGCACTGTTCTTTGAGCACTTGTTCGAGCGGGACGCACCTCGCTTTGCCGAGTCCCTCTCTCCACCCTATCGGGGTGGGGGTGGCATTTCTTCTCCATCTGGGGTCCTCTCTCTCCCCTCTGTTCGTCCCTCCGTTCCCCCTCTGCCCGGCACTAAACCGTCAGCGTCGTCGGTCCCACTGACAACTCCCTCGTCCTCTGTCTCTATGCCTTCGACCCATGTGCAAGTCTCACCGCCAGCGTCTCCTCCACCTTCTGCTCCCTTTGTCTCCTCTCCATCTCCTGACATTGCTCTGCACCCAGCCTCCCCGGCGGCTGTTGTGTAGCCAGCCTTGCCTCCTGTCACTACACACCCCGCCTCTCCTACTCCCTCTCCAGTGCAATCCACTCCTGCCCGGTCTGTTCCCTCTGTCTCACCCTACACACGTGGAGGTCGTCTCCGTGCCCTTCCCTCCCTGTCACACCCTGTCGTCTTTGGTGACCCTGGTCTCCGTGCAGTTGGTCTTTGACCTCTGGCCTGTCTACCGTTGTTTCAGTCGTTCACCCCAGCATTGCCCTTGGCTACTCTCTTGTTGAACCAGAGTTCCACTCTTCCCTCTCGTCGTCCATTGCTGGGTACGTTACCTCGTGCTTTGCCACTGACGGTCTCTCTCCTCTTCCACCTGAACCCTTGACTGTGCAGGCAGCGCATGCAGCCACTGACTCCCCTCTATGGGAGCAGGCCATGAAAGCTTGATGCACTGTCAGAGCACAGTGTGTACGAGCTGGTGGATCTTCCCCCAGGCCGCAAAGCTGTCGCAACCAAGTGGGTGTATCGTCGCAAACTCAACCTAGACAACACTGTGGAGCGGTACAAAGCACGTCTCATGGAAAAAGGGTTTTCACAGATTCCTTGCGTGGATTTTGACGAGACGTTCGCACCAGTTGGCCGCTACACCACTGCCAGGGCGTTGCTCAACCTAGTCGCTCAACACGACTGGGTACTGGAGCAGATGGATGTCAACAACGCCTTTTTGAATGGCAAGTTGGATGAGGAGATCTACATAGTGTAGCAGCCCGGTTTCTCGGATGGGAAAAATTGTGTGTGGCAGCTGCATAAGGCCCTCTATGGGCTCAAGCAGTCTCCACACTGCTGGAACTAAGAGATCATGGCAACCATGGAGAAAGGAGGCTTTACGAGGAGTCTGGTGGACCCTACTCTGTTTCTTAGCCCCCCCTCCAAGCCGTTTGTTACCATTCTGGTATATGTTGATGATCTTCTCATTGCATCTCCCGACACCTCCGCGGTCTCTGCTGCTAAGTCTCTTCTACAGGCAACCTACAAGATGAAACATTTGGGTCCGGCCCGTGTTTTCTTGGGCATGGACCTCGAGGGGGACTGCGCACAGCGAACTCTGCATGTGCACCAGGCTGCGTAAGTCCGCAGTCTAGGGGAGCATTTCAGTCCACTTCTCACTGCCATTCCTACCGCCTCTACGCCCATGACCCCCGCAGGACAGTCACTACTGAAATCCTCAGACCTCTCAAAGTTGGGGGAGACAGTAGATGTAACTGACTACCTTTGAGTCATTGGCTCACTGATGTACCTCGCCACCACCACGCGTGCTGATGTGGCCTTCGCCGTCAAATTATTGTCCTAGATCTCTGAATGTCCACGCAAGCGACATCTGGAGGCTGCTCTGCGCGTCGTCTGCTATGCAGTATCCACACCACGTGTTGGCCTCTAATTTCGTGCACAACCCTCTCTTGTGGTTGATGGCTTCACTGTCAGTGACTGGGCTCACGACTCTGATGCACGCAGTCAAACAGGGTACATCTTCATGGTTGGTGGAACTGCTGTCTCATGGAGAAGTGGAAAACAAGGGTGTGTTGCCCGAAGCACGCTGAGGCTGAGTATGTTGCTCTTGGCGCAGGCGTGTGTGAGGTTGTCTGGCTGTGTCATCTCCTGCAGTAATTACGTGTCCCCATCTGTTGCATCACTCTGCGTTGTGACAATCAAAGCACCAAGGCCATTGCCGAGAATAGTGGCATGCATCACTCCCGTACCAAGCATATCAATGTGGAGCATCATTTTATACGTGAGTGCATTGCCGCTGGCATTGTCCAGGTTGCATGGGTGGACACTCGTTCCCAGAGAGCAGAATTCCTCACCAAAGCACTCAGTTGCAACGTTTTCAAAAGTGTTGTTCATGCAGTTGGTCTCATCTGTCCTCATGACCCAGGTTGAGTGAGTCTGTGTGTCCTCCCTGTTCATCTCGTCCCCTTTAGACTTCATGTATGTGGAGTGGTTGCCTGCGGGTCATCGGGGAGTGTTGAAGTTCGTTGGCCACTCACATCTCTATACCCTCTTGTCTCCTTCTCGATGCACACACATGTACAGATTGATTGACATGGCCTCACTTGGGAAGACGTCAAGCAAGCCTACTGTGGTTGGCGTCTCTGGCGACTTGACCCAAGTTCCTAACCCAAGCACACTCTCTGGTACATCCGTGGCAATGACTTGATTCTTTGTATCATGTGGGAGATGCTAGGGCCCGTACATTCTTACTTTCGTGCTCTACATCATATCTTCTTGCCTTGAGTGTTTTCTGGGGGAGCTGCATTTCCCGGGTGCTGATCCTTAGGGGGCCACCATGCCGGGTTCACCCGAGCATTGATGAGTAGCCGCAGCTAAGTTTTATGCCAAGGGGTTGGGCTCGACCCCTGGGTGGCGGTGTGTACTCTCTCGGGTGTGATGCCCGAGGTGAGTGTATGCTCACCGGTCTCTAAGTCTCGCTCCCTCTCACTCATACAACTCGTCTATTGTTTTGTCAAGCTAAGAAGGCAAGTGTTTCCTGCATCCATGGCGTGCCGTGTGTTTCCCGTGCATCATTCCTCGCTCACACACGTGTACCCTAGGAAGTTGCCTGGTAACTACACATCGCCCGCCCTACGCGCGGATGTCGCGTGAACGTTGATATGGTCCAAGCGTGGGAGAGCGTGGATTTGCTCCTTCATGTTTGAGTGGGAATTTCAGGGTGTGCCTGGCTATAGTCAGATTCGATGGTAGATTTCAACCAGACACTTCCATTGCTCCATTTAATCGAGGACTTTTGCAGTCCACCGGTTGCGCGCTACATATGACTCGTTCAGGACCCCGGTCATACGCTTGACTGCGATCATGTCCAGAGGGCATTGTCTCGACTGCGGCCGGTTAATTTTCAGCTAAGTGTATCCACGTTGGTAGAGAGGGGGATGGTTGAACCGATGCCATTAATCCATTGGTGCACTTTGTGGGGTCTGCTAGGTTGGTTGAACGAGCACAGCAGGAAACCCATCCCGACGGGCTGAAGTTGAGAACCCAGCTACAGTACCTTGAAGACAATCGAAGCGAAAACCCCGCGGACAGAGAAGCAACGATGATGGTTGAACTCCACCAACCTTCAAATCCATTCACAATCAGGTGCACCCTCATTCGCACGAACTCAAGTCCGAGCAAGGAAAATGAGACACAAGGAGATGACGTGGCTAACTTGTTTCAAAAGTTTTAGGTGTGAAAATTTCTCTTACATCACGATTGAGACCGGTCTCGATCTCACTCATCTCAAATTTGCTCGTCTCGGATTTCTCTCGTAGTCTTGTACTGCATTGGTCAAGCCAGTCTCATTGTATCCGACGCAAGACAAGACGCGACAAGACCGAGACAAGTATGCTGTCATGCGAGATCTAGACGAGAATCTTGTCTAGCACTCAGTTTCTCAATAGGCACAGTCGACCATCGGAGCACATGGCTCGCCACGTGCACCTATATTCCTTGACTCAACCAAAAGGAAGCTTTCTAGTGCGCAGGTTGAGACAGCAGCGTTGTTGATGTAGCACGCGGGAACCCACGCTCGTTGCTGGCCGCTGTCACTAAAGTTGAGCGATAGCGGTTGTGCTGCCCCCTTGAGTTTGCTGCACTAGAGTCTAAGTCTCAGAGCTCTGGTTTGTTACTCAGAAGTGCATGCTCCAGAGCTGCAGCTGAAAAAAGAAATGACTGATCAGGAATGAAGAATGAGAAACTAACTGAGACCCCTCTCAGTTTTAGCCTCATCTCAGGTCTGTGAGGATTGTTACTTAAAAAAACAACCAACAAGGAAAGTCCTAGCATTATCCTGTGTGGCAGAATATCCTACGTGAGCCCTGCCAGACACCCGACAACCCAAAACAAGGGCGTTGTCCGTTTTGCCTGAACTCTAGACCGTATCAAAACAACCACGCTGCAAATGTAGTTGTGCAGTAAGGACGACTACATTTGCAGTCGTAGTCAAATGACTACAACCCTAGCTGTCGTACGTGTTGTAAACCAATCCAACTACTGTTTTTTTCTGTTTGATCCGCTCCATTTTAAGTAGGAGTGAGAGGAGAAGGAGGAGAGGGGGAGAAAGCATGATTAGGAGTGGGAGAGGGAGTATAAAGTGTGGTGATTGCTATATCTGCCACTATTAATGTTGCTTTCCCCATCACTCCTTTGCTATTGCTGATAGTGCACCCCATTCGCCGTGAATTCCCTACTCTTTCTTTTGGTTGTTGTTCATGTCACCACCATGTGGTTGTGTGTTTTTAAAACTTCTCAGAAGCGGCAAGGAGGATAGCAGTAGTTGCAAACAGCACTGCTGGTTTCTTATGAGGTGTCAAGGTAGGCTGATGGCTTTAAACACATGAGGACAGTTGCTGTGGGTGATGTTGCTGCCTCTACTATCGCAATGTGGGCTACAACTCCTAGAAGGGAGGCTGCTACTACTTCCACTACAGTTACTGCTATCACGGCTGCTGCTACTGTGATTGATATACCCACTGCAATGAGGGTGCTCAAGTGATGCTGATGATGGGATTGATGATGCAGCATTGGTCGAAGAGTCATAGGCAGGCATTCCTTGTCGTTGTCAGAGTTTTCCTATCAAGTGTATTGCACAGTCAGAGTGCTCTGTGACACATTGCTCAGTAGCGGCCGTAGAGCGTGAGATGTGTGTCACATGGATCATTGACTCCAGTGCTACTCATCACATTACTTGTGGTCCTTGGTCCAATTGGGTCTATTCAGTCTGTGCACACCGGGTCTGGCCAGACCCTTCCATTCCAGAAGGTCGGGGTTGTCTCTTTTGATGGTCCATTTGGCCCTCCATGCATTCACGACTTGCTCTTCGTCCCTGTTTTTTAGCTCAACATTCTCTAATTTCGTGCCAGCACTTGGATAAACATTGCTGTTGAGCACTCTACTAACCCTTCAAATGTGTACACATGCGACCCTTCAACGATAGACATGGTCCACGCTATGCATGCTGGGTATGGGATTTTGGAGTCTTTCGACTCTGAGGAATTTGCCTACGTGACGTGGAACTAGAGTCGTCTCTGACACAGTCCTCTATCGGACCATGTCACCCCAAAAGAGCTCTGGTTTGGCCATTTGCGCTGACCTCCACCTTGCACGTGTCCAAAAGGGTACCAAACTCTCACTGCGGGACCGCATGTATGCCTTTGTTAGCATCACCCTACAAGTGAAATCATGGAAATTGTAGGATCCTACTTGATGTCACAGCATTGAGACTTGTTATGCCCTCTTCTTTGAGGCCCTCACCTATTAGGATCTTCATGGTGTTTTCTCCTTGGCAACCAGCCATGCTCTCAACTGTTTGGATTCCTAGTGGATAGGAGAGCTTTGACAGTTAGTGGGTCTGTCTGGGTATCTCCACTTGCTGATCTGTCGCCTTCTTCCCTTGACCATACCGTTCTATCCATCTTGTTCATTTGTTAATTGGGCTCATATTCCTCTGTGTCTGAGCCTGTGCATGTATCCCCTCCTTCATTTTCTTGTGCACTCACTTCTACGACAGCACATGAGTTCGCTCCTGTATTTACCTGTGCACCCGCTTATATGCTAGCGTCTATGTCCCCTCCTATGTCTGCATGTGCATCTCAATCTGCCAGCACATACGTCACCTCCCATGCCTGTGTGCATGCTCATCTCCTTATAAGCACCTGCTACTCCTGAGCCTATGTTGGTGTCAGAACTTCTGCCTTCTTCCATCCCTGAGGTGAGTACCTCGTACACTCAAGAACCCATTGGTTGCCCCTTCCCATAACTCTCTGGGACACTCTGATCCCCACCTCCACACCACAACGGTGAACTTCTATCATGCATAGCAAGAAACCCTGGAACAAGGGCCTTTGGGTTGATTGTCCAAGAGATTGCCCTTGAGGTGCATTTGTGTTGTCCGGGAGGGCATGATTTGGTCATCTTGAGTTCACTGTTATGTGCGCTACAACTGTCAACCTGGTCAAGGTTTCGTCCACACCGAATGCCTTTGTTCTAGCCACTGGAGCTCTTCCTCACTGTGGCCTTTCCGAACACGTTGAAGGAGGTACTAGTGTCTGAGGATATGGTATTTTGGCATGCAGGGTGGAAAGACAAGCTCAGAGCCATCAGAGACCATCGTGTTCATGAGCTCGTTGACCTCCTACCACACTGCAAAGTCGTTTAAGCCAAGTAAGATTTTAACAAGAAGGTGGAGCCAGATTACTTGCTAGAATGCCACAAGGCTTGCTTGATGACTAAGGTCTTCTTATATGTCAAGGGTGTCCATTACATTGACACAGTTACCCTTGTTGGGTGCAGGATCACGGCTTGCACCCATTTGGGCGTTGTGGCATAACATGACTGGGAAGTGCATCAGATGGATATGCGCAATGCATTTCTGAACAGGACACTGGACAAGGAGGAATAAATTGTCCAACCTCTTGGCTTTGGGGAGGACAACACTAAGGTCGGGTGCCTCTATTAGGCCCTGTACGGTTTCAAGTAGTTGCCACGGACAATACAGTGTGTGGCTATGTCTAGAGCAAGGTTAATCTGACACTCTTTCTTCCTCAAGGACCCTATCCCTGCACCGCCAGCTTGTTCTTTGTTAATGACCTCCTGATCGTTTCTCCATCCATGGAGGTTGTGAAGGAGGAGAGAGCACAACTTTGAGGCTACCTACAGGATGAGGGACCTTGGGCCTGCCATAGTCTGAATGGGAGTGGAGATTGTGTGTGGTCGTAGGCTCCGGAAACTCCTAGTGTAGAAGGTGTGATATGCACGAGTTGTGGGGGGGTTCTTTCCTGATCTCCTAGCCATGGTCTCCACAACGTCTATTCCCATGACAATGGGTGGGTAGGATGCCATGAGCTTTGATGATCCAGCATAGCTAAGAGAGACGGTGGAGATGATTGTGCACCTATGCATCATTGGCTCACTGCTGTAGTTGCCCATAACTACCCATCCTTACATTTCCTTTGCCATCAGCCTCTATGTACAGTTCTCAAAGTGTCTCTGGATGAGATTCATGCATGCGGCTTTTTGATTGGTACAGTATGTCATCTCCACCATGTACCTTGGTCTCTCTTTCCATCGGCAGTGCTTGTTGGTTCTTGATAGCCACACAAACAGCCACGAAGACTAGAGCTGAGATGGGAGGAGTGGAACAGGGTGCGTGTCCCTGTTGGGTGGCACTGTTGTGTATTCGCACATCAAGAAGAAGAGGGGCATTGCCCACTGGGTTAAGCTAAGTCTGTGTGGTTGTAGCGCTTGTTTTGTGAGCTTTGTTTTTTTCTTTTTCTTCACCGGAGTGCTCTTGTCATCATGGATATCTCCAGTGTATTCCATGCACACACTAACTACATCGCTATCGAGTTCCACTTCATACTCAACCTGGAAAAATACGAAGTGAAGCGCGGCATCCAGGTGAGCACTGACGTATATCAGTCTGGCCTCTTGACCAGTGCGCGCTGGTGTGTGGGAAACTCAGAGTAGCCTGATTCTGTTGGGCTTTGTCCTGATGGTGATTGATACTGGGGTGTGTGCTCATGTTGTTGAGCATCTGGTTGTGTAACTGTGACAGTTTTTTACGTAAATGGACATAAATACCATCGGGTCATGATAAAACAGCTTTGTCCATGCTTGTACAGACCCTTGATGGTGAACCAGCTTGTGGTGATATGTTCAAGGCCCTTGATATACAGAGCTGTTCTGCCGGACCTCAAGTTCTCCCCAGTGGCTCATGTGCTGCTAGTGTCACACGTCTGCAGCTTCTTGGGGCACCATTTGCCCCATCAACGGTACCTATAATTTTCTCGGTGAACCGAATGTTAACCCTGTTTGCATAGTTTTGCATGTGCGACATCTGACCTGGTGCCGTACCCTAGCATGTTTGTATCCGTTCCATCTGGTTTGAACTTCTGTAGCTCTAGGTTTAGACGGCATCTTGTTCTGGTGACTGTGCATAGAGATATGCCCAAAAAAGCAGTTTTCAAACAATTCTAGGAAAATTGACCCTGCCGTGTGTGTCTCTTGCTGTGCATCATGGCAGCTATGCAGGTTGTGTCTTTGTGAGTTACCATCTCTCTCTGCAAATACTTTCATTCAGAGTGTAGTGTGTATTCCCTTGTCGAATCCTTGCTGTTTTGCACTACCACGTCTTACACTTGTGTCAGCCGACTGGGACATCATTTCCCTAACATTGCCACCGGTCTTGGAAGGTTCCACCCACCAACTCTGGTAACCACCAAATTCCACTTGTGTTCTGGCATGCATCAAATGGGTACCTGTAGCTCAGCAAAGAAGTTTAGCGTCACCATAGACCTCGAAGACATCACATGAGTCTCTTGCATGAGATCCCTCCTTCACCCTTGGGGTTTAAGCATGACCTTCCAGGACAGATCTAAGGGCGACTAGCTAATGCTCAAAGATGTGTTGGCAGCATGACCTTTAGGGAATAGCAACCGAGTGCATATCAAGCATCAAGCACTCAACATGCAATGTAAGATCAACCTGCACTGACCAAGAGCGTATGTAGGCATGCATCTCCCCCCAGCCGCTTTAATTTATCGTAGAAAACTGTTTAGGGCTGTGGCTTTCTAGGACCATGATGACAATTTTGCCTCAAAATGGGACCTTTCCTGACCACTCTCTTGAAGCCCACAGTGATCTTGTTGTGAGCAGCGACCTGCCATGTGAGCCCACACATGCCGCCACTCTCTGATTTGGATTTGCAAAACCAAACAAAGAGTAAGATCCACCATTCTTCCACTGATTGGTTCTGCCATAACAGGTGGAACTGCACCGGTTTGAAGTAAGTCATGGCCTTGTAGTCCAAACTAGAAATTTACGGGAGCCAGCATGACAAGGAAAAAAAATTCAAAACTGTCCAAGAAAAGAACTGGACCCCTTATGACCCAAAAAGAAATCATTGGTAAATAAAGCATTCAGGTATTCTACTCACTCAACGGCAATTCATCCAAACTAAAAAAGCTAGGACAAACTGTGTCTGGCATGGAGTTCAAGACAGACTATCCTGTGGTGTGACTGGAAGTGCCACAATAGCATCTGTGCTCTGGTATGCATAACAAGAGCTGCTGCAGTTCAGCTCAGAGTAACAGCATGATGATGGAACTCTAAGATGCCAAGTTTCCTGCGACAACACTCGTGTGGTTGTAGTCAGGAGGTTGTTTTTATATCCATCGTTTTACGAGCGAAGCAACAGTTATGTGCGGGCAAGTTTAAGTAGTGAAGCCAATCCCAAGCGACTGGAACTTGTTGGTGTTTGTCATGTCCAAGATCATTCGTCCATGGATTACTGTGACCTCTTCTCTGATGTCCATGCTTGTGCAAGTCTCCTGTTGGACATGCTGCTTTTATAGACATGGTGACGATACACGAACATGCTTGGCTGACCCACCACTCCCCAGGATCACCCCAGCAGCTTTTGTGTTGTCTGTGTCACTAGTCTGTGCCCATTTTTGCAAGCGGTTTCTCCACCAACAGGCACTAGGATTGTGCAACTGAACAGGTTACTGGCCTCAGATACACGTTTTTTGCATAATTGAGCTATGAACTAGTGCCGAACTCTAGCGTACATGCATTCTGCTGCCTCCGGCTTGTGTTTCCATGTTTGTCGGTATAGACGGCACCTTGTTCCAATTAGAATACAAAAAATTACATCTATATCACTGGTGTTTGGGTTATTCTAGGGTAAACTGACCTGGCCACAGATAATGTAAAACAAGTTTACTACTCAAAGAAGTCTCAACTCGATCCTAAGCAGCAGCATTTGCTTATGCCCAATTTTTAGGAAAATTGCACCCATGATCCAAATTCTATAACTATGTTGGTATCCATCCTTGCAGCACCCAGCGCAACAAACTTCAAGAGGAAGATACCGCCCTTGTCCGTTTGCATAACAGCATGGGTGTCGGGGTCCACACACATTTTTTGCATAGAGAAAGGGAGTGAGATAGTTACCTGCAACTGAAATCACCAGGAAGGGTAAGAAACTTTGGGCAAATACCATCTTCAATGGTTACCTTCTCCACGTTGGACGCGAAAAGGCTTCGCGTGTCTGACTTCTTGTCCATAAAAAAATCCTTCGCCTATGCCTTGGCCTAGTACAGCATGTTTTTGGGCACATTTATTCTGGTGGCCCCATGGAGAAATTGCAGCATAGACGTAGTTGAGGCCGTGGTGTCACATTGGAGGACATCTGAGATTTTGTGGTAAATCCATCCCTTCTTTTGTGTGTCAAGCTCAGCCCTTGGCCTTGTGCTGAAGCCAATGCACGTTTCCTCACGCCTTGGCTTACGCACAAGTCACGTGGAAACACATAGGATCGTTGCGCAGCCACTTCAGCTTAAAGCGGCTATCCACCATGTGCTCTTGAAAAAAAACACACACCTCCTCCATGTTCATGTGAAATCATGCCCTCCTTGGAGTCCATCGTTAACTCCTTTCACTTATCTTGTGGAGAGACATGGCTGGTCGTCAGAGTCGCCTGCATGCAAAAACCCATACGACACACAACAATATGGATCAAATTTCAAGCAACGAGCACCTGTCTCAATCAACACCGAAAAAAGTTTCAGAAAATAATGAGCGTGTTCACAAAACCATGAAACCCATTACATGGATATCCACCACAAAACAATTAGGCGCAACTGGAAGCGACGCCCCCCCCCATGCAATACCTAATCGGGATCTCAGGGGAGCGAGGCACCTGAAAAGAGGCTCCTCAAGAGGTTGTTATTGAGGGAGGGCATCCCACCTGGTCAATTTCAGATCAAAGAAAATATCATTACAGACGCGCTGCAACCAAAACATGACATCATCAACTAAGCATCTAGTGTCATCCGGAGGTTGGTTACCCATGTACTAGCAAGGTGCATGCTCCCAGAAGAAGGAGAATTCGTTCTTGACCTTTGGACTTTGTCGCATGGCGGTTCACCATGTGCGGTGGCATAGTTGTCTTTCCATAGTGAATAACGTGAAAATGCTGATTCCTCCCTGTTTTACAACCCGTGACCCTCATGTACCCTTGTGTTGGAACAATAAGCCCAATTCGCCCCTCCATCGGAAAAATAAGCCTCATCCGCCCCTACGTCAAAACAATAAGCCCCACATGCCCCTACGTCAAAACAGTAAGCCTCATCCGCCCCTCCGNGGAATGGGTGACAAGAGGGCTGTGGAGGGGGGGGGAGGGGGGGGGGGTGGGGGGGGGCTTGGAGCGCCACTGATTCCAGCCAACGCCCGTCGGCCGGAATCCTCACCGCTTCAATTATGGGGAGTTAAAAAAACTCCCAATTTGTTACTGTTTTCATTTTGCTTAACATTGTACCCATGTTTGACTTACAAACCATACACAATTCCACCCTAGAATTACAACCATGGTTTTGAATTTTTTTTTGCATGGGCACCTGCTGGGCACCGCTACTGCGGGGCCCAGCAGGTTCCCTTTTAACACATAGGAGTTCTCGAACCCTCCATGAAAAATCCCCGCAAACCACTTCTGAAGAAGCACAAACCCCTCCATAAAGGAGTTTGTGATTGTTAGGCCACAAAAATTGACATATGCATGTCAACGCCGCATGCCTTGCAACACTGACATGTTGTTTTTTGAAAAACGAGAGGGGTATATCATTTTTTCCTACGCCTTCAACCCATGTCTATGCAGAAGGGATGAATCAGGCTTATAGTTGCGCGGCATGGACGAATCAGGCTTATTGTTCTGAGGCAGGGGCGGATGAGGCCTTTTGTTCCAATGTAGGCGCGAATGGGGCTTATTGTTCGGAGGGAGGTGCGGATGCGGCTTTTTCACTGAGGGAGGGGGGAATCAGGCTTATTCCTCAAAACGAGGGGTATATGGGAGTTATGGTTGATCACCCCAAATTCACACACTTGATGATCAGTGTATTAAAAAGTGTATTTATGCACGCAAAAAAAAATCACAAAAAATCCACATGACTGCATGTCAGCAATGCCCAGACGAACATTCCTTTCATAGATTAAAACTTTAATGGGCTCTATGTGACATGTAGCAATTTCTGTGAACATTCCATGTTCACTAGTTTGTTCTATTCACAATACACTTGTTGATACATAACTTCACGAGCAAGGCGATTAGTCATACATGATACATGGTCACTCTGCCCTAGTGAATATTGGGCATAATGTCTATTTTAACAGAACTAGAAACCCCATGTACACCACATCCCACTTTTCTGCCTTATCCTCTATCTTCAGCACCATTGCCTTGTCACGCCCGGGAGTGCGGCTAAGGCATGTTATGAAAGTGAAGGACACCAAACATGGGGCAAACAGAATGATTTGATCGGCAAACGAGATATCACCTCACAAGCTAGCGGGACCATCATGCACAAATAACTACGTTTAGTAATTTGTAATGACCAATGAAGCAACAATGCATGAACACGGTGTGCAAAAAATGCTCCCCTCTACATGCACTCAATTCCCCTACCGGATTACATCCTGAATTGCAGTGGGAATGATTGACGTCCACAAGTGGACAACGATGTGCATGGCGACCATAGATGGAAAATGCTGATGAGTGACTGATGTCCAAGCAAACAAGAACAGAGCTCCATTGGCCAATCCGTGCCATAGGTAGCCTTGACAACCTGCCATGTTCAGCGACAGGTTTGGACTCTAGCGAATTTGATGCGACTTCCGTCCAAGATATCAGCGTCACATGTCATGTTCAAAGGAAAAAGGATGTGCAAATGGTCTACCTCGTGTTACCTACCTGGTAATCGATAGGTTGCGTGCATAGGACTGCTACCAATGCACACATGCATGCAAGACTTTTCAACCCCATTATTTCCTTAAAAATTCTTTGTGCCAACCTCATTAATATTGATAACACATAGTTGAAATTATGATTTGTTCCCACATCATACTCCTATCCATAAAAAGATTATGTAAAAGCAAATTGCATTTTCAACAGGACAAAATTCTCACACATCAAGCGTTGCATACCCCTACTTTGAAGAAGTACAACCATGTACCATCAAAGAGAGAAGTCCACTAATGTTGTGGGTACATGGGGATTGTTGACAGAAGGAAGGGGTGAATCAGAATTATTATTACGATGTGGGGGAAAATGGTTAACTTTCTTCTGAATAATGGGGGAATGAGGGTCGCGGTTGTTACGTACCAGATGTACACGAGTCCCTAATCTTTCCGAGTGGGAATTTCTCTCATTACACAAATAGTCCACCGCACGTCGAGACCTCAGTTTTCACCCCGGCGGTCGAGGGCAAATCGGCCAACTGCCCTTGTCCTCTGGTGAACCTTAGCGCACTCCAACCACTTTCAATAATCATCGACAGAAGTTTCACGAACTTTTGGTCAACCATTCAATGCATTGAGAAATATCCGGATTTATAGATATGCATCTCGCATCTTCGCAGTCAATCTTCAAAGCCCCAAGATTCCGTGTCAGGGCTTCTCAATCCGACCGCTCACAACGCGACTCTACACACGTCACTCGACGATCGACCCAACGACCCCGACTACGTCTCAGTCGAAACTCAACACTTGTATGTATGTGTTTGATCATTTCAACAATGCTCAAGTGTCCCAAATTCTCAACCGTATTTTGCCTCGCAACCTCTACTTGTTCACCATCTACGCTCTGTTCTGTATAACACCTGGTATCAGAGCGCAGTGGTGCTCGAGAGGCAATCGGCTACTTTATCCATCGGGAGGACTACTTTGCACAAGCTATCAGAGCATCTCGCATGTGAAGAGTTCGCAGACTACATGAGTAGGATACAAAGGGAGCGAGCACATCCGAGGACCAGCAGAGGGTCTTTGGTGATGGCTTCGGCGATGGAGGAGCAGAATGTGCCTATACATGCAAACCCAAAAGCGGCAAAGAACGCTGGCATGGCAGGCTATGCAATACCTTCGTCAACCACGATGGCTCCAATAACCAACCCGGTCACGGATCCGACGGTGGTAAACTAGCAGCCCCTACCAACAGGCTCAACGTTGACGGCAGGAAGGAAAAGTTGCACCGGATGATAGGTGCGGATCAACGAGGAACTTGCAAACCGTATCTACGCACCTGAATGGATCAATAGCCATCTTCTCCAACAACTTAAAGTCACAATGGAGGCTCTTTGCAGCGCAAGTGCACGGGAAGTGGTGCTTGTCGAGAGAAATACCAACTCTCGAGAAAAATCATGATTCGTGTAGCCCCTCCCAAGCCCTTCAATGCTGCAAATTCCAAGGGACCAATTGTTCGGATATGGCTGACGAGTTTGGAGGTGTACTTCAGCGCTGCTGGGTTCAATGATAATCAAAAGAAGACTCTCCTCGCAGCCGCACTTTTGCGTGAGACGGCACTAAGTTGGTGGTCTGACCTGAAGGCCATCCAACGGCAGCAGGAGACCAGCGGGGCCTCATCAACGGCCAACAGTGCCCGTCTCATATCCCCGACCACAGGAGTTCTAACCTTGGAGTAGATCAACCAGCAATGGCAAGACGTGTGAACGCCACCAACCGACTTGAAAGCATTCTCGTGTGCGATGCTTGCACGTTTCGGATGTCTCAACAAGAAGTCTGAGGCTCGGTAAGAAATCTGGCGTATCGATCAGCAGTCCAGTGTGGCAGAGTACATGCGGAGATTCCGCGAGATTATCAACGGTGCAACCATCGCCCTCGACAGACTCTATCTTCACTACAACAATGGCCTCTAGCCAGACATCCAACAAATGATCACCATTTTTGGCATCCAAAATGACTTACCGCGGATGATCGTAGCAACAAAAAATATTGATAACATTTACTACAATGCTCGAATCTAGGATTCCTATGGCTGGCAACCTCCCAACCACATATATTGTGGGAACAAAAAAAGCGAGTAGGGGGACTCCTCGATTCCGATGGAAGTGGATGCTATCTACCAAAAAGATACGCGCACCTGCTACAACTGCAGAAAAGTCGGGCATATTGCTCGTAACTGCGAATGCAAACAGTAGGCCGAAAAGGGGTTGAAGTTGCAGAAGAATGAATCAGGAAACGGCAAGGGGCAGGAGTGAAAGGCGTGACTCTTTTCTGTGAGGAGTGATCTATACCGGATGATTGCCCATATGAATGGCTTACGACGCCACAGAGATCGCAAAGTTCGAGGAGGGGTACGAGAACGTCCAACAGGCGATACTACTAAAACTGAACCCCGAGGTTGCAAAAGTCAGAGAACGGTACCAACACTATTGGATGGAGGAATTCTCACATTTTCATAAGAAACATGGTCAGAAAAGTGGGTTTACAGACTCAAGCAGGGATACTCGAAGGAAAAACCATCGACTAGAGGCTGCAAATACGGAGACTCCAAGAACCGCTATGACTACAAGTGGGAGATCTACGGGATGTAACGGTCTGGAGGTCCTGTCTAATGAGTCACCACAAAATCATTCTCGGACAAGATTTCCTGTACCAACATAATGCGCAGGTCGACTAGGAAAGCGACAAAGTCTACAAGGAAATGGACAGCGCCAAGCAACAATTTTTGTGCGTGGGGCAGAAGATGACAGCGGAAGCATCAGAGGTGGAAGTAGCATAAGAAGCTGCAACGACGAAGAAGCGACAACCTCTGCAGCTGACACCACTCAATGTGGCCAAGTACTACATACGACAAGGAGCTCTTGTGTGGCTTGTACATTTTGAGCCAAGGGAGGAAGCAGGAGTGGCAGCACCTGACTCATCGGCCTCATCAGCCTCGTCGACATCATCGGCATCAACAAAGTTTGTGATGGTACCCGAAGAGTTCACACCACTCATTCAAGATTTTGTGGACGTCTTCCCCAACGAACTCCCAAAAACCCTAGCACCTCAACGCAATATCAACCATCGCATCAAGCTAAAACTGGGTAGCCGACCCACAGTTTGAGGAGCCTGTCGGATGAGTGATTACAAGCTGACCGAGCTGGGAACGTAGCTGGACAAGATGCTCGGTCAAGGGTTCATCCGCCCATCCTCGTCACACCATTATCATGTGTAAAATAGAAAACTGGAAAGATGCGGATGTGCGTGCACTGTCGGGTGTTGAACGACGCTACAATCAAGAATTGCTACCCTCTTCCCTGAGCCGACACCCTTCTTGACCAACCCTGAGGAGCCCGAATTCTCACTAGAATCGATCTAGGCAACGGTTATAACTAGATCCGTGTGGCAGACACAAGCATTGAGAAGATGGCGTTTCCGATACGCTATGGGTATTTTGTGTTCACAGTCATGCCGTTCGGACTCGTGAATGCCCTGGCAACGTTCATGGCGGCAATGAACAATACTTTTTACCCACACCTTGATGATTTTGTCGTGGTGTACATCGATGACATCCTTGTGTAAAGCCGCACCCCCGAGGAGCACAATGGACATCTTCTAGAAGTTCTTAGTGTTTTACAAAGAGAGATTTTTTTTTGGAAAACTCTAAAACTGCGACTTTGGTTGCCGTTGAATTGAATTTTTGGGTCATGTCATCAAACGGCGGATGGATCACCATGGATCCAAAAAAAGTGGCAGCAGTCGCTGATTGGCACACCGACCAACTTCCGAGACGTTCAAGTTTTTCTTGGCTTCTAAATTTACAATCAGCGCTTCGTACGGGATTGCACCCAAGTGTAAGAGCCTCTCTCAGATCTCACTCAAAAAGAAAATGAATGGCAATAGGAAGACATCAAACAAGAAGCGTTCACAACTTTGCGTTATGCTTTGATCTCGGTTCTTGCCCTATGATTAGCCAATCTAACGGTCGACAACTTCATGGCTACGGATGCCACAGATCAAGCCATTAGTGTGGTTGTCTTGGAAGATAATGTACAAAAAAGTACGAGGACTGGAACTCAACCACACCGTATACGAGAAGGAGATGCGGGCGGTCATACATGCATTTAAGTCATGGCGGTGCTATCTTCAATGACGTCGATGCATCATATGTACCGACCACCATGCGTTGAATCATTTGAAGACGTAGCCAAACCTCAATTGACGTCAAACTCAATGCATTGAGTTCCTCGAATCCAGATTCGACTACTATATTGAGTACAGGCCAGGCAAAACCAACCTAATAGACACGCTCAGATGCCAACCAGACCTGATGGCTGAGGTAGCAACACTACAACCACAGTGAGATCCATACCTAAAACAGTTGTTCACACGATGCTACGACCAGCATGGCGGATACGATAAGGTGAAATTCTGGTACAACGTACCCTATTGGCGGCGACGATTCACTCGCTGAGTGGTCATTCCCCCAAACGATTCAACGCATGATGCTCAAAGAATACCACAACACTGATATGGGAGGAAAATTTGGCGAAGAAAAGACAATGAAGAAGCTGGTCAAACATTACTCATGGGACAAGATGCAATCCGCATGGCCAACTTCTGTAAATTGTGCGACACATGTCAGGGACAAAAATCCCATTGCACGCTGCCACCTGGACTTATGCAGCCACTCCTCATTCTGACGGAGTCCTGGACCGACATCTACATGGACTTCTTGACAGGATTACCAGTCACACCAGAGGGATAGGATGTCATCCTTGTGGTTGTCAATAGGTTTTTCAAAATGTTTCATTTTGTTTCAACGATGACCACCGTCACTACCAAACAAACAACATGGTTGTTTCTAAACAACATCGTACAGCTACACGTCGTGTTGAGAATCATCACAAGAAACATGGATGGTCAATTTACCAGCCATTTTCGGTGTGAAATGATGACTCGCTACGGCAGTTGGATCCAAAATTCAACGGCATTCCATCCTCAAACCGACGGCCAAACCGAGCGGACACAATCAGACGATTGAACAACTTTGGCGAACATTATGCTAACCTCACGGGACAGATCGGGCACAAAAACTCCCAGCCGCCAAAGTCAAATGTAATTCAACAATCACCACCGCAACACGTGAAATTCCATTCAAAGTGGTGTAAAACTAACTTCCCGCCACACCGACTGGACTACACAGCCAGAGCAACATTCCCACAGTAGACGTCCACCACTGCGACTTCTCCACCATTTGGAATGAAACACGGCATAGACTTGCAAAGACAAAAGCGGCGATGAAACGAGCAGCTAACAAACATCGCAATGACAACGTTTTTATCGCAAGCGACAAAGCTCTCATCAGTTTGGCCAACATCAAACTCCGCGGAGCCGGCTATTTGATGCGCAAAGCCCGATGGTTGGAACCATTGGTGATCAAGCACATGGTAACCCCTGTGGTTACGTGACTAGCACTCCCTGAAACTATGCAAGTGCACCCAGTGTTCCATATCAGTAGACTAAAGCACTATTGAGGTCCCGAAGAGACCTTCTCCGGCAGGGATGCACCTCCCCCTCCTCTTCTACAAGTAGACAAGGACACAGAGTACGCCATCAAGGACATCATTGGCCATAGATGATGTGCAAAAACTACAAAATACTTTGTCAAGTGACATGGCTACAACTCCACGCATAATGGCCAAGAAACATATAGCAAGTTCCGTGACGTCAATCATCTTATCGACTGATACTACCGCCATCACCGGGCCACATGTGTACCCATGCCGAGACATCGCACCCAAAAGGGGAGAAGGGTTACGTACCACACGTACATGAATTCCTGATCTTTCTGAGTGGAAACTTTTGTTGTTACACAAACAGCCCACCGCCCGTCGAGACCTCAATCTTCACCCCAACAATCAACGACAAATCCGTCAATTGCTCTTGCCCATGGATGAATCTTCTTGCACTTTCTGACAACTTTGACCACTTTCGAGAATCATCGACAGAAGTGTCACGACCTTTCAGCCGACTTCTTGACGCATTGAGAAACATTGAGATTCGTAAAGATGCATCTCGAATCTTTGCCGCCAATATCTGAACCCCCCCCCCTCCATTCCGAGGCGGAGCTTCTCAATCCGACCACTCACGGCGCGACTCCACACACGTTGCTCGACAATCGACCTAACGACCCCGACTATGTCTCATCTGTAACCTGGAAACTTTACATACGTGTTTGATCGCTTCGACACTTGTCATCAAAGTACACTTAGCGCTAATTATGAATTGCTTGAGTGTCCCCAATTCTCAACCGTGTTCTGCCTCGCAACTTTTATTTGTTCACCATCTACGCTCCGTTCGGCATAACAATGGTTGACAAAACATGGGTCAAATGACTAGTAAATCATGTTATGCATTGCATTTACAGCTAACTGAGGAACAATTTGGAGAGAGGGGAAAAACACAACTCTTTTTACATGAAGATGAATGCAAAAAAATCTATCTTTGTGATTCTCACAAAAACAATCTAATCAGACAACGTGAATACAAGAAAGGTTGTATGATAAAAGGTTATAGAATCATTTCCCACGCATAGAAAAATGATAGAAAGGGAAGTGTAGAGAAGATCAAGCTGTACATGGAAGATAATTCATAAAGTACCAGATGTAGACGAGTCCCTTATCTTCCAAGTGGGCATTTCCATCATTACACAAACAGCCCACCGTACGACGGCCCCTCGATTTTCACTCCGACAGTCGAGGGCAATGCGCCCAACTGCCCTTGCCCGCCGACGAATCTTCTCGCATCTTCGGAGAACTTTGACTAACTTTGAGAATCCAAGACAGAAGTATCACGACCTTTCGGTCGACTTCTCGACGCATCGAGAAACATCTAGATTTATGACATTTTGGTCAACTTCTTGACACATCTCGCATCTTGATTGTCGATCCTCGAAGCCCCCCAATTCCTCAAGAGAGCTTCTCAAATCCAACCACTCACGACGCGACTCCACACGCACCGCTTGGCGATCAACCTAACAACTCTGACTGTGCCTCATTCATAACTCCACACTTGTACACACACACGCACACACACACACACACACACACACACACACACACACACACACATACACACACACACACATATATATGTGTGTGTGTGTGTGTGCGTGTGTGTGTGTGTGTGTGTGTGTGTGTGTGTGTGTGTGTGTGTTGGATCATTTGGACACTTGTCATCAAAGTATACATACCGCTAATGATGAATAGCTCAAGTGTCCCAAAATCTCAATCTTGTTCTACCTCACAACTTCTAACTCTTCACCATCTATGCACCGTTTGGCATAACACTTAGTATTAGAGAGCAACGGTGCTGGAGAGGCATCCGACTACTTCACCCATGTGGAGGACTACCTCGCACTAGCTGTTAGTGCATCTCGTACATCAAGACTATGCATACTTTGCGACTACATCGTGAAGCAAACAAATGAAACTGACGAATAGCAATGGGTCTTTGGCGATTACTTCGGAGACGGAGGAGCTAAACGTGCCAATGCACGCAAATCTTGAAGCAGTAGCAAACGGTGGCGTGGCAGGCTATGCGGCAACTGGATCAACCTCTATGGCTCTGGCGGCCAATCCAGTCACGGATCCAGTGGTGGTAAACCAGTTGCCCCTACCAACAGCCTTGGCGATGACAACAGGAAAGACAGATAACACCAAGCAACAGGAACGGATCAAAAAGGAACGGGTAAACCTTATCTCCAAGCTCTAGGGGATCAACAACCATTTGCTCCTACAACTTAACATCGCGATGGAGGCTCTTTGTAGCACAAGTAAATGAGAGGCAATGCTCATCAAGAGAGATACCCAACTCTCAAGAAAAGCCAAGACTCGGCCGGCCCCTCCCGGGCCATTTTATCCTAAACATTTGAAGGGACTAATTGTGTGGATATGGCTGACAAGTTTGGAGGTGTAATTCACCGCTCCTGGGTTCAACAATCATGAAAATGATTGACCTCGTGGCCGCGCTTTTGCGTGGCATGGCATTAAGTTGGTGGTCTAATCTAATGTCCACCCAACGGCAGCAGGAGATTGTCGGGGCCTCATCAACGGCCAACAGGGCCAGTTTTGGATTGCCGACTGCGGGCCTTCTACCCATGGAGCAGATCAACCCGCAAAGGCAAGACGCGATGACGCCAATAACCAACTGGAACGAGTTGTCGTGCACGTTGTTCACATGATTTGGACTACTAAACGAGAAGTTTGATGCTTGATGCAAGCTCAAATGTCTCCGTCAGCAGTCCACACCGGCAAAGTACTAGCGGAGATTCGACAAGATCATCACTCATGCAGACATCGCCCTCGACGAGCTCTATTCTCACTAAAACTATAGCCTCAAGGGAGACTTCCTAGGAACAATCCCCATTTTTGACATCCAAAATGACTTAGTGTGGATGATCACAGCAGCATAAATGATCAATAGTTTCGCCTACAACGCTCAGATGCAAGAATCCTACGGCTAGCAACCTCCCAACCTCAATTATCGTGGATACAGAAAAAAAACCAGTCTGAGGACTCCTCGATCTTAATGGAAGTGGACGCCGTCGACTAGAGGGATACGCGCACTTGCTACAACTATGGGAAACTCAGGGAAATCGCTTGCATCTGCCGAAGTAAGCACCAGGCCAAAAGGGGGGGGGGGGAGTTCACAAAACAA